>JAWWLR010000166.1:32349218-32363053 GCA_035041075.1 Acraspis erinacei | reverse complement strand
AGTAGAGAAAGAGTAGGCGTCAGTGGAATCGCAGACCTACCCCTTTTTCAGTGCCCTAATACACCCTTACCCCTTTTCCAGTAGCCTGACACACCCTTACCACTTTTTTAGTAGCCATTCTTTTCATTATGTAAGAAGTTAAAATGCAACTGTAGCATATTTTTAGGAGTGGGGAAAATAGTAAGCGTGAGCGGAATCACAACCATACCCCTTTTCCGTAGCCTTTCTTTTCAATATGCGAAAAGTCAAAAGACAACTATATCACATTTTCATTAGTAGAAAAAACGTAGGCATAAGTGGAATTACAGTTCTACCCCTTTTTCAGCATCCTAATATAATATTCCCACTTTCAGATTAGCCTGATATATCCTTAACCCTTTTCCAGGAGACTGTCTTTCCATTATGCTAAAACTGAAAATAAAACCATATTTCATCTCCAATAATCTGTTTTCTTTTCATTGTCTACCATATACGTTTTTAGTTGTAAAAAAATGGTAGGTATGAGTAGAAGCACAGGTCTACCCCTATTCCAGTAGCCCAAAATACAATTCCCCCTTTTACTGTAGCCTTATATACCCTTCCCCTTTCCAGGTAGTCTTTCTTTTTATTTTGCGAAATGTCAAAATACAACAACATTTTAGTAATAGAGAAAGTGTAGGCGAGAATGGAATCACAGACCTACCCCTTTTTCAGTGGCCTAATAAACCATTACCTCTTCTACAGTAGCCTGATATAATTTCACCCCTTTTCCAGTAGACTTTCTTTTTATTATGGGAAAAGTGAAAATACAACCACATCCCATCTACAGTAGCCTTTTTTTATTCTGTGGAAAGTAAAAATACAACCATATTACATTTTCAGTAGTAGAAAAAAGGGTAGGCATGAGCGGAATCACAGATTTACCCTTCTTTAATACCCTCATATAATATTCCCCCTTATAAAATAGCCTGATATAATTTAACCCCTTTTCCAGTAGCCTTAGATTCTATTTCCCCTTTTACAGTATCGTGATACATCCTTACCCCTTTTCCAGAAGCCTTTCTTTTTATCATGCAAAAGCTAAAAATACAATAATATCCCATTTATATCAACCTTTCTTTTAATTATGTGAAAAGCGACAATACAATTATATCATATTTTTAGTAGCAGAAAAAAGCGTTTCTTTACATTATGCGAAAAGTCAAAATACTACCATATCACACTTTTATTAGTAGAAAAAGCGGTAGGCGTGAGTGAAACCACAGGTCTATCCCTTTTCGAGCTCCCTAAGATACTATTTCGAAATTTTACAGTACCCAGACGTATCTTTACCCCGTTTCCAGTAGCCTTTCTTTTCATTATGTGAAAAGTAGAAATACAACCATATCACGTTTTTAGAAGTAGAAAAAGGGTAGGCAGGACTGGAGTGACAGGTCTACCCCTTTTCCAGTAGCCTTATATACCCTTATCCATTTTCAAGTAGCCTTTCTTTTTATTGTACGAAACGTAAAAATACAACCTTATCCCATTTCAAGTAAGCTTTCTTTTGTCTTGTCATTATTTGCAAAGTGGAAATACAACCATATCACAGTTAGTAGTAGAGAAAGAGTAGGCGTCAGTGGAATCGCAGACCTACCCCTTTTTCAGTGCCCTAATACACCCTTACCCCTTTTGCAGTAGCCTGACATAGTCTTATCTCCTTTCCAGTGGCCTGATATACTCGTACCCCTTTTCCAGTAGCCTTTATTTTCATTATGCGAAAAGTAAAAATACTACTATATCCCATCTCCAGTGGCCTTTGTTTTGATTATGTGGAAGTAAAGATACAACTATATTACATTTTCAGTCGTAGAAGAAAGTGTAGGCATGAGTGGAATCACAGATATACCCCTTTTCCAGTAGCCTATTATACTATTCCTCCTCTTACAGTAGCCTGATATACCTTGACCCCTTTTCCAGTACCCTTAGATACCTGCTACATCATTATCAGTTTTCCAGTAGCCTTTCTTTTTATTATGTGAAAAGTGAAAATACAATAATATCCCGTTTCCAGGAACTTTTATTTTCATGATGTGAAAAGTGAAAATACAATTCTATCATATTTTTAGTAGCAGAAAAAATTGGCGTTAGTGGAATCATAGGCCTATCCCTTTTCCAGTAGGCTGATATTTCCTTCCATTTTCCAGTAGCTTTTCTTTACATTATGCACGAGGTCAAAATTCAACCATATCTTATCAAGCGTATTTTGGTTGCTATTTAAGTATAATGATATTTAGAAAATATTTCAATAATACAGTTTTAGTCAGATGTGCAGAATATTTTAGATAAATGAAAGAAAAGCTTCTTTAAAAATAAAAAATCTGATACAATAATAATCGACGGTACATGTGCCACATATAACTATTAGATAGCATTCAACCATTTATCAATGGCTAACTTAGTGAGAAAATTCCCCAAATTAGTATTTGCAGTGACCCCTAAAGCACCTCAGTACCTACTTGAAATCCGATAATTCTATAATTATTTTTAAAAAAATGTAGGGTCGCCATATTGGATCAGCCATTTAAAATTGTTGAATTTTGATCCTAAAATCGCATTCATCAATTAAAAAAAAAACCTATATTGACTTTTATTGAAATCAGCCAATTTATTGCATTTTTCAAAATTTCCATAGCCATATTGGATCCGCTATTTTTAGTTTCAGAATTTTGACCCCAAATTCATTTTCAGGGAACTTTGAAACTCCCCTTTACCGAATGTTAATGAAATCCGTATTTGAATTTTTTTTAATTCAATAAAAAATCCAATATGGCGAATTTAAATTTCAACAAAATAATGAAATTACCGGATTTCAGAAAAACTTGATGCTGGAAGGGTTTAGTGGTAGCTGAATGCGATTTTGGGGTCAACAATTTTTTAATTAAAAATTGAGAATTCAATATGGCGAACCCCAATACAAAAAATTTAATTAAACTTTCGGATTGTCAGAACATAACTTTTAACTGGCGATTTTGGAAATAGCTGAATTTAAATTTTGGGATAAAACTAAAAACTTCAAAATAAAGAATCCAATATAGTGACCGTAAATTTAAAAAAATCGAATTAAGGGCTTTCAATAAAACTTGGTACTGAAAATTGATAAAATTTTTGGATCTGAAAAAAATATTTGCTGAAAGGCTGGACGCGAATTTGAGATTAAAATTTAAAAACCCAAATTAGAGAATCCAACTTGTCGACCCTCAATCTTCAAAAATAGGGAGTTGAATACGAATTTGGATTAAAAAAAATAATAAATAAAAATAGAGAATCCAATATGGCGAACCATAATTTAAAAAATTAATGAAATTAGCAATTTTCAATCAAACTTGACCCTTGGTAGTTTTTTTAGAGGTAGCTGAATACAAATTTTGATTCAAAAATAAAAAATTGAAATAGAGAATCCAATATGGCGTGTTAAAATTTTTTTAAATTGATAAAAGTATATGACTAAACCAACTTGGTACTGGTATTAAAATTAAACAAGTCAAAATGAGGAACCCAATATGGCGACCCTAAGTTGAAAAAATTAATCGCATTAACGGATTTCAATCAAAATTGACACTTAGAGGTTTTTTAGAGGTAGCTGAATATGAATTTGGATTTAAAAATCAAAAATCGAAAATGCAGAATCCAATATGGCGAGTTTAAATTTTTTAAATTGATAAAATTATCTGATTCCAAAAAAATTGGCACTGGAAGGTTTTAAAGGTAGGTAAATGCGAAATTGGGGGTTCAAAATTCAAAAATTCAAAATGAAGAATCCAATATGGTGACCCTTAGTTTAAAAAAATGAAATTAGTGGGTTCCAATAAAATTTGCTAGTGGTAGGTTTTAGAGGTAGTTGAATACGAATTTGGATTCAAAAATAAAAATTTCAAAATAGAGAATCCAATATGGCGAACCTAAATTTAAAAAAATGGACTTTATTATCGGAATTCAAAAAAACTTGATGCTGAAAAGTTTTAGAGATAGTGTAATGCGATTTTCGGGATAAAATTCTAAAATTTAAAATAAAGAATCCGTTATGGCGACTCCAATTTTTTTAAATTAAAAAGTTAGCAGACAATAGGGTGGTCCAAAAATGCATGGCAAGTATATTTCTATTAATTGACATAAATTTATTTAAACAAATGGAACTTGTTTAAATTTTTTTCTTTCGAAAATTCGTTTTTTCCCCTAAAAATTATTACTATTGGTCTAGTGAAATATTTAAAAACATTGGCTAGTTAATTTATAATTATTTAAACAAATGATATTTGTGTAAAAAGTGTTTTTTTTTTCTTCAAAAATTCCTTGAGCTGGAAGTTTATTTCTATTAATTGACAAACATTTATGTAAATAAATGCAATTTGTTTAAATTTTTTTTCTTTCGAAAATTCGTTTTTTTCCCTAAAAATTATTAGTATTAGTCTAGTGGAATATTTATTACAATTGTTTCATTAATTTTTAATTGTTTAAACAAATGGAAGTTGTCCAAATAATTTTTTTTCGAAACTCCTTTTTCTCCCTTAAAAATTATTACTAATGGTGTAGTGGAATATTTATTAACAATTAATTCATTAATTTTCAATTTTTTAAACAAATAGACTTTGTTGTTTTTATGCTTCTGAAGTTTTTTAAATAAAAATTATTACTATTGGTCTAATGGAATATTTAAAAACATTGGTTAATTAATTTGTAATTATTTAAACAAATGCCATTTGTGTAAAAAGTGTTCTTTTTTCTTCAAAAATTCGTTGAACTGGAAGTTTATTTCCATCAAGTAACATAAATTTATTTTCAAATATTTTGCAATTGTTGAAACAATAAATTATTATTTATTTTCAACGAATAATACTATTCAACTAATAATTTCTGTACATAATTAAAAATTAATGAACCAATATGGATAAATATTCCACTAGACCCACAGTAATAATTTTTATTTAAAAAATTTGGAACTAAATTATTTAAACAAATTCCATTTGCTTAAATAATAATTAAAAATTAATGAAATAATGTTAATAAATATACCACTAGACCAATAGTAATAATTTTTAAGAAGAAAAAGAATTTTCAAAAAAAAATTTAAACAAATTCCATTTGTTTAAACAATTACAAATTAATGGAACAATGTTATGTAATATTCCACTCGACTAATAGTAATAATGTTAAGGGGGTGAATTTCGAAAAAAATTATTTAAACAAGTTCCATTTGTTTAAATAATTAAAAATGAATTAAAAAATGATAATAAATATTCCACTAGTCCAATTTTAATAATTTAAAGTAGAATTTTAGGTACTAAATTTTAGCAATTTTAGGTACTCGTCGGGAGGGGTTAGGGGATAATTGTCTACAAGCCCCAACACTTTCCCATCACATTTTTTCAAACCCTAAACAATTATTCCAAAAACTCAAAAAAGTGATTTTTCCCATGCATTTTAAACTATTAAAATAAAAAAATAAAAATTAGGGAATTTCTTTTTTTGGATTTGGAATGAACACCGAAATCGAATTTTTTGAAAAATTTACCTACTCATTATTTTAATTTTCATCATAAAATGTGCATGGGCTGTTTTATTACCATTAAAAATTAAAAACCTAATTTAATCTGAACTTTCATTTAAACTTGATTTAGTTGCATCATGCGCTCTCAAGGAATAAAAAACCTAAAAATGTAATTAAAAAAAAATATTTCGGAAATTGAACATATCCCAACTATAAATCTGGGAAATTTTTCGCATGGCTAAATTTCGTCCCCAGATGTATTGCTACTTTTCGTTCTGTCAAGAACTCGGAAATTTGAAGCGTGATTCAGGAAAAGAGTGCTTGGTGAAAAGAGTAGAGGAACCGTAATTTTCGTTTAGCTGTTGGTAGGAAGAAGCAGAAAAACAGCCCCAGGACAGAGTAAGACGGGACAGGATACAATTCTTTTCTGTGACGTTGGAGGCCGCAGGTTGGGAAATTAGCATCGATAAATTTTCTGGCGCGTCGTTCCGCGTTACCGCGGCATCGCGCCCGAGAAATGACACGATGATGTATAGGCGACTGTTTTAAGAATTATTTATTATTTGTTGCGACGAAGGATGAACGAGCTCTTCGAGGCTGAACCTTCCTTTCACATATAAACCGCAAAATATCTTTGCAAACACTTCCAACCTTTTCCAAATATTAAATCCATTCCAGGTTCTAAAAAAAAATACACTGAAACTCTGATATAAGGCCAACGGATATAGTCCTTTCCAGAATTGACGCCGCGCCGCTTAGGGCTCCGTTTAGGGTTTAATAACTGATCAGGAAAACTTTATATTGTCTTAAATTAATATTTAGGAACTCATAGAACACAAATAATTTGTTTATTATTCCATTTATTTGTTATAAAACAATTATATTGAACAAATTGACAAATAGTCTTTTTATCGGTAAACAATTTTTTCTGCTAAAAGTGCTTCATATTAATTTAGGAATGACATTTAATTACAAAACTAATTTAAAAGCTTATAATAACCATTGTTATAAACAATTCTTGTGGCAAAATATAAAAATGTGAGATTATTTCAAATTATAATTTCCTTCAATCACCGGAATGATTATAGATATTCCTTAAAATAATAAATATTTAATAATATTTTATAAAATATAACAATTTACATTTTTATAAACAAATTAGATAAACAAATTCAAAATTTTTGCCCTTTCCCATAGAATTTTTTTTTGCACTAGATATGTTTTAAGTTATTAGAGTAATGACTGCTAGTGACAAAAATATTTAAAAAGTTAACAATAACCACTGTTAATAACAATTCTTGTGACAAAACATTTAAACTTAAGGTTTTATCAAATTTTAATTTCCTTTGATAGCCAGAATGGGTAAAAATCTTCCTGAAAATAATATATCTTCGATAATATTTGGTAGAATGTAACAATCTGAATATTTATAAACAAATAATATAAACAATTTCAAATTTCGGCAATTTCACGTAGCAAAAAATCTGGTTCCTGGAAATAAAAAATTGAAAAATAGAATTCTTTTCCATAGCCATGGTATCCGACTTTTTCCAAGTGAAACTGCCAACATTTGAAATTATTTTATGTAAATTGTTCATAAAAATTTGAGTTGTCATATTTGACTAAATATTATCAAAGATATATTTGTTTAAGAATATTCGTAGCCATTCTAGTGATGAAAGAAAATTACAATTGGATAAAATCTTAAATTTGAATATTTTGTCACGAGAATTATTTATAACAATGGTTATTGTTAACTTCTTAAATAATTTTGTGGCCAGCAGTCATTCGCCCAACTGCTAAAAATATTTCCAATGCAAAAAAAAATTTTCTATGTGAAAGGGCCAAAATTTTGAATTTATTAATCTACTTTTTTATAAAAATTTTAATTGTTGTATTTTATCAAATATTATTAAATATTTATTATTTTAAACAATACCTGAAGTCATTCTGAAGATTGAAGGAAATTATAATTTGAAAAAATCCTTAATTTTAATATTTGGGCACAAGAATTGTTTATAACAATGGTTATTATTAACTTTACAATTATTTTTGTAATTAAATGTCATTCCTACATTAATATGAAGCACTTTTGACCAAAATAATTTTTTTTACCGATAATAAGACTATTTGCTCATTTCTTCATAAAATTTGTTTATAACAAAAAAAATAGAATAATAAAAAAATTATTTGTATTCTATGAGTCCCTAAAAATTCATTTAAGAAAATATAAAGATGCCCTGATTAGTTATTAAACCCTAAAAAATTGTTATGTATAAAATTTCAATTTTTCCATAATTTAAATGGAAAAATTATTAATAAACAAATAAAGAGAACAAAAGTTCGGATCGTCAAGCTTTTTAGAATTTTATGAACTTTAATTTGAAAAAAATTCAAAATCGGACCAAAATTCAAGGCTCTGTTTTTGTTATGAATCGATAAGATTTAATAATTGTTTAACCCAACTTTATTAACAAATGCATTATTTAGCTATTTTTCAGTTCATAAAATTGTATTTTTTTTGTAATCAACTGTTAATAACACATGCTTGAACCTTTTTTGGTAGTTCGATAACGATCCACTATCTTTATTTTTATTAACAATGTAGTGAACAAATTTTTCTCGACCAATGCATTTGTAAACTGTAATTTCTTTTTCTTGTGAAATATAATTCAAATTACTTAACAATACTTCCTTGCCACAAGTTTATAAAAATTTATGATTTATTAAAGAAACTTAATTTGTACTGTATTTTATTTATAAATACATGAAATTATAACAATTGTTTAAACAATTGTTGCTTACAATAATAAATTGTTTACTATCCTGAAAATGTTCTTAAAAATTTAGAAGTTAGTTATTTAAAGTTAATTGCATCGAAAAAATTAGGCTTCTACCTACAGAAATAGCCAAATAGTGCATTTGTTAATTAAGGAAGCTTAAGCAATTATTAATTTTAATTTCGTGACCAAATATTACACTAAGGCTTTATTTCGAAGTAATATGAGATCAATTCCATACAAAAAAACTTGATTTGTTCCATCAAAAATACCTGATCTGAGATATTTGTTTATAAAAATTAATATTAAAATAAAAAATTATTTATTAAGTTTTATTACTGAAATTAAGTAAATATTTCGGATTTTCAAAATTTATTTAAATTTATTTAATTTAATTTGAATTTTGCCCTGAATTCTGATTCATTTATACTAAATCTTTTTAAATTCTTTGGAATTCAGTCGAATTCTTCTAAATTCATTTGAGTTCTTCTAAATTCATTTGAATTTTTCTGATTTCACTTGAATTCTCCTAAATTTAGTCCACTGTAATCAGTTTTTTAAATTTCTTAAATTGTTTTCAATTTACCTTAATTCTTATGAATTTTATCGAATTCTTCTCATTTCTCTTAAATACCCATCATTTTTCTAAAATCAATCCAATTTTATTGTAAATAATAAAATTTTTCGTATAAAATTGGAATTCATTTGGAAATCGTTCTGAATTTTAAATAATTTACCCTGAATCCACTTGTATTCCTCTAAATTCACACTTTAATTCTTCTAAATGCACTTGAATTCCTCTCAATTCCGTTAAATTCTTCTCAAATCACTTAAATTCTTTGAAATTAACTCCGAAGGTGATCAATTTTCTTAATATTTTTTTATTGTTTTCAATTTTTCGTAAAAACTTGGAATTCATTTGGAAATCGTTCTGAGTTTTAAATAATTTATCCTGAATCCACTTGTATTCCTCTAAATCCACACTTTAATTCTTCTAAATTCACTTGAATTCCTCTCCATTCCGTTAAATTCTTCTCAAATCACTTAAATTCTTTGAAATTAACTCAGAAGGTGATCAATTTTCTTAATATTTTTTTATTGTTTTCAATTTACTGGAATTTTTATGAATTTCTTCGAATTCTTCTCATTCACCTTATATTTCGTAAAATTCTCTTGAATTCTCTTCATTTTTCTATAATCACTGCCAATCTACTAAAAATAATTAATTTGCTGAATCCACTTGAATCCCTCTAAATTCAGTTTATTTCTTCTACATTCACTTGAATACTTTTAAATTACTTGAATTCTTCTAAACGCTCTCCAAAGTTGATTAATATAGTTCATATTTTTTAATTGTTTTAATTCACATTAAATTTAATTCCTTTCATCGAATTCTTCTCATTTCCCTTAAATATATATAAATTCACTCGATTTTGATTTCAGCTTTTTTTAATTATTAAGTTTTTTGCAGTTCACTTGAATTCTCTCGGATTTTACTTGAATTCTTTTCAGGCCACTTTCAATCAATTCAGTTTAAATTAATTAATTTATTTATTTTGTACGATTCACCCAAATTCTTATGAATTTCATCAAGATCTCGTGAATTCGTTTGAATTCTTCTAAATTGACTCCCATTTCGCTGAAATAAATGGAATCTTTTTTTTTGCTTATTTGAATTATTTTTTATTTTACTTGAATTTTCATGAGTTTAGTCACTTTTAGTCAAGTTTAGTCAAAAATACATTTTAAAGTACCTGTAGACTTTTAAATGCTACTGGAATTCTTATAAAGTTATAGGCAGAATGTTGAAACATTCAACCAAGGATTTAAATCTAAAAAAATAATAAATACAAATTCGCGATGAAGAATTTAACAGTCGAATTTTAAAATAAACACGATTAATTTTCAAACGTAAAATAGAATACTTAAATTGTTAGTCAATATTTTTTATTAAAAAAAGAAGTTTTAACAAAATAGTTAAATCTTCAAACAACTAGTAGAAGTCCTAAACTAAAGAGATGAATTATGGTCCAAAAAACATAATAGTAGGTTTCTGAATAAAAAAGAATAAATTTTGGAGGACAAATAGTTGAATTTTCTTATTATTTCTTATAAATTGTAAAAAAAAAGAGAAAATGAGTGGAATAGGAGGTAGAGTATGAAGTCTCTATTTAGATGGTTTACTTCCTTTTAAAACCCTAATTAATTTTTTTTTATGTCAAAAAATTGTCACGTAGTTTTAGAGCAATTTAAACCAAATTCTACTTCTAAATTTTTTTTAATTTGTAGGATACAGTCACAAGGGGTAATTTTGAACATGTGGGGTAAAATGGGACATTCCTGAATTTAATATTTTAAATTACTTAAAGGAGGTTCTATTCAGCAACTAGAACCAATTAACTCTTCAAAAAAGCCTGAACTGGTTCTAGATTTTGGTTAAAAACCACTTAAGTAATTTAAACTATAAGTTAAGGAATTTCCCAATTTACCCCACATGTCCGAGTTACCCCCTTTGGCTGTACTCTTAGTCAAGGAAACCGTTTTCAAAAAAGTCTTCTTTTTTGAAACTTATTTTATCATAATGGTACTTGACAGGACTTTTTCTTGGAAGAAGATTTGTTTTTCGATAATGTTGTCTTGTGAGGTGCAATGGGGCAATTGTCAGCCACTAGGGCGAACTCTGGGTGACGACACGATGAAAATTGTCATTACGCGAGAAGACTGTACGACAATTATCGCGACGTTCACGATTGCAATTTGCAACCGTCTGGAAACGGTCTAGGATTACTCAACGGATCGTCTTGTAACTTTTAACTACCGGTCTTCGAAAGGAGTTTGGCGGGTCTCTCTTAAAGCCCCGGTGGCTCTAGCTAAAAGCAGATAACAAAAATACCTTTTCAAAATATAAACATGTTGATAGGAAAAACAAAATTCATGAGATAATTAAATTTCTATGATGTTTATTATGATTAGGATCTTTTCGAAGATTCAGACCATTCGAGAAACGGTGACTTTGTGAAGCTCTTCACCTGGGGTGATTGCTGGAGAGATTGATCAGTGAATTGGGTCGGAGCGGTGTTGCGGAACGAACGTGTTATTAAAAAAAGAAATACGGGAATTCTAGATTGATCTGAAATTTATACCTTCTACAATTTTCTTTTTTACTTTTCGAAGAGTTTTTGAGAGATTTTTTCAATTTTTGACCCGAAAAGTTCAATTTCCGAAAAAATAGTTTCAAACCAAGTTTTTTTCAATTTCAAGTTTTTAATAAAAAAGAATCAATTTGTAACAAAAGGGTTGAATTTTTTACTGGAAAAAATGGCTAACAAAATAGTTGATTTCCAACAAAAGAATTAAACTTTTAAAAAAATATTTGACTTTTTCTTATCAAATAATTAAATTCTTAATTTACAGAGATTATTTTTTAACTAGGAAGATTAATTTGCTAACCAAAATTTTTTTTACATAAAATACTTGAATTTCGAATTTCAAAATAAATAGTTGAATTTTCGACTAAAAAAGAGAACTTTACAACCAAAAATAGAATAGTTAAATTTTCAGTTTAAAAAAATGTAATAAAAAAAATACACGAATTTTGATTAAATTAGTTTAAAGTCTTCAAGCTAAGAAGTCGGAAATTTAGGAAATAGTTGACTTTTAAACCGGAAACGAATTTTCAACAAGAAAGTTAATTTTCATTCAAGGAACATGAATTTTCAACAAAATAGTTGAATTTTCAACTATAAAAAAGAAACTTTTAAGAACTAAAAAATAATTTTCAACAAAGAATATTTTATTTTCTCCAACATTATTTTTCTACTGCCTAGTTTAATTTTCATCTTACAAAAGAAAAATCTTCAATCAACAACGAAATAGATATATTTTCAGATAAGGTCATTAATTTATAAAAAAAAAAACAACAAATTTCGAACAAAATAGTTAAATTTTCAAATAAATAGTTTTAGTTATAACTAAATAATCATAATAATAATAATATAATAATATGTATATATGATAATACTATAATGATAATATATAAAATAATATATTATATAAAATATATTGAAATAAATAATATTTTTTTCCAAAGTAGCTGAACTTCTACAAAAAGTGTAATTTTTCAACAAAAAAGTTAATTTATACAAAATAATTGAAATTTGAACTGTAATGAATTAATGAATTGTAAGTAAAAAACATTTGAAAATATTAATTACAATTTTTTGTATAATTATATTTGAAGCGAAGATTATTAATTTTGAACCGAAATATAAACGAATTTTACCAAATGGTTAAATTATTTTAAAACCAAAGAGGTGTTTTTTCAACTAAAATGATAAATCTTGATAAAAAAACTGATGTCTTTGATTAAAATGTACCTATTTTTCTAAACATTCGGTCTTATTTGTTATAGAAATTTCATTATTATATAATAAACAAAACATCATTTTTATAAACAAATTATTTATTGAAAAAATGTTTTTTTACGATTTTCCATAATTTTACGTTTTTTAAAAGTTATATTGTAAGAAATTTGTATAAAAACAATATAATGATGAAGACATTTCTTCCTGAGATTATTATTGTTTATATTATAAACAAATTTAATAAACAAGTGTATTCCTGTTGGTTGAATTTTAATTTTAAAAGACTGACGCACACATGTGGGAGAAATAAAAAGACCGAACGCGTGGCCGAAGGAGCTTTAACAAAAGAGAATTCACAATCACCAACTTAGGGTTGTCGATTTCTCAATTTTCTCATTTCGAAGAAGTTTTCGATTTTCGAATGGAAGATTTCTTGATTCGATAAAAGAAGCTTCCGACTTTCTAGCTTTTAAACTTTAAACTTTTTTAATGAAAATCATCCATTTTTCGACGGAAAAATTCGTTTTTTCGATATCTTTTTTTTTTTAATTCTGAGTTTTATGATAAGTTTAGAAAAGTTCATAATTTGTTCATTAAAATTCATATTTAAAAAAAATTTAATAAACAAATGCATTCTTCGGGGATTTTTCGGCAGATAAATTCGTTTTTTTCAATGCCGGCCTTTTCAGTTGGGAACATAATCACAATTTCAGCAACATTTAGAACTAGTTGATAAATTTTATGATTTTTTTAAAACAAATTTAATAAAGAAAGCCATAGATAAGGCATTTGTTGAAAGAAAAATTAGTAGTTTTCGATGATAAATTTTTTAGTTAGGAAGTTCATGATGATTTCAGAAAAAATGTATCATTTATTCATAAATCTTATGATATTTTTAAACAATTTTAATTTAAAAGTGCATTATTGGGGCAACAGGCGACGAAATTTTTATTTCGATGTGAAATTTTTTAATTCGAATCTACGTGGTAATTTCAACAAAATTCATAACTATTTGATAAATTTTATATTTTTTGAAAAAACAAATTTAAATAAAACACGCATTATTCGGGCTTTATTGAGGGAAAATTTTATATGTCAGTCTTTTTAATTGAGAACTTAATTATAATTTCATTAATTTCATTCTTTTAATACGGCTGCAGCTTCAGGATAATGGATTTGTTGATT
>JAWWLR010000166.1:32328256-32344206 GCA_035041075.1 Acraspis erinacei | reverse complement strand
CATAATTAAATACGAGATTGGGCTACGTTTAACCATAATTGCCCTGGATTTAGCAATCTTTAATTTTCTTTACCACCAGACTGGTGCATTTATTCCATTTCGTTCTCGTCGCCTTATTTCGACACCCAAACACCCGCCCTCGCTCGGTTGCCCCCAGCCTAGATTCCGCCCCCGCAGGAAACCGACTCGCGATTATTTGCATCGCCGCAAGTCCCGGCACGGCGACGTGATTGCATTTTAATTCGCGCGGCGATAATGCGCGCGATGCGCGGAACCTGGCAATTTGTGACTTGCAATATCGCGATCGCATCATGCACCTATTTCGCCCGCGTAATAAGGAATTAGCAACGTGACATTCCGCCCGAGAGTTGGAAGGAGTGCAATGCAAGAGGATATGCAGATGCTGTTTTTGTACATTCACCTGCACTTTCGTTTGAGCAGGAATATCAGACTGCAAGCCGAGTTGAACCGCTTGTTCAAATGTTCATTGACGCAGGTGCCAACTACTTCCGGTTTACGGTTACGGTATAATGGTTTTAAAATATGTATACACATGTAATCACTGACAGCTATCGGAAACTCATTTTTTTGCATGAATAATTCATTTTATATTAACGGGATTAATTTTTTTGATATAGTTCGTTCGCTTGGGAAACATAGTCTATAACCGATAATAATAATTAGACCAACGATAATATCGGAAAGTGAGAACCGCCATAATAAAAGTGACTTTTGAAATTAATTTAATATATATTTGTAAGAATATATTTACAACGTTCGAAATTTAAATTCAGTTTGAATTTTTACAAATTCCAAAAATTCTATTTCTTTTGGGAATTAAACAAATTGATTAAAAATATTATTTTTTTTGTTGAGAATTAATTCCTTTTTATTTGAAATTTTTAGTATTCTTTTTTTCATTCAAAATTCATCCTTTTCGGTTAAAAATTTATCCTTTTTGGTTGAAAATTCCACTATTTTGGTAGAAACTTCAACTATTTCGTCAAATATTTAATTTTCTGTTGATAATTCAATAATTTCATCGAAAATATTGTGACTTTTTATTGATTTTTTCTCTAACTGAAAGTTTAAGTATCCTATTTTTGATTTAACATTCATCCTTTTTGGTTGAAAATTCAACTATTTTGCTCGAAAGTTAAAATAGTTGGTTGTAAATTAAATTTTCGGTTGAGAATTCAACAATTTTATTGAAAATATTTTCTTTTGAAAATTATTATTTGTTTCACTGAAAATTTAACTATCCTATTTTTAGTTAAAAATTCATCCTTTTTGTTGAAAATTCAACTATTTTGGTAGCAAGTTCAAGTCTTTCGTCAAAAATTAAATTTTCCGTTGAGAATTCAACAATTTCATCGAAAATATTGTTTTTTTGTTGTTGAATTCTTATTTTAACGAAAGTTCAAGTATTCTATTTTTGATGTAAAATTCATCCCTTTTGGTTCAAAATTCAACTATTTTGGTAGAAACTTAAATTATTTCGTCAAAAATTAAATATTTTGTTGAGCATTCAACAATTTAATCGAAAATATTGTGTTTTTATTGATTTTTTTTATAAATGAAAGCTTAAGTATTCTATTTTTGATTTAACATTCATCCTTTTTGGTTGAATATTCAACTATTTTGGTCGAAAGTTAAAATAATTGGTTGTAAATTAAATTTTCTGTTAAGAATTCAAAAATTTTATTCAAAATATTTTCTTTTGAAAATTATTATTTTTTTTTTGAAAATTTAACTATCCTATTTTTGGTTGAAAATTCATTCTTTTTTGTTGAAAATTCAACTGTTTTGGTAGAAATTTCCACTATTTCGTCAAAAATTAAATTTTCTGTTGAGAAATCAACAATGTGATTAAAAACATTGTTCTTCTTTTATTTAAAATGAACTATTTTTTAACGAAAGTTTAAGCATCCTACTTTTGATTTAAAATTAATTCTTTTTTAACTGAAAATTGAAGTATTCTATTTTTGATTTAAAATTCATCCTTTTTGGTTGAAAATTCATCCCTTTTGGTTGAAAATTCATCTATTTTCGTAGAAACATTAACTATTTCGTTAAAAATTAAATTTTCTGTTGAAAATTCAACAATTTCATGGAAAATATTGTGTTTTTATTGATTTCTTTTCTAACTGAAAGTATAAGTATGACATTTTTGATATAAAATTCATTTATTTTGGTCAAAAGTTCAACTATTTGGTTGAAAATTAAATTTTCTGTTGAGAATTCAACAATTTGATTGCAATTTTTTTTTCACTTAAAATTTAACTATCCTATTTTTCGTTGAAAATGCATCATTTTTTGTTAAAAATTCAACTCTTTTGGTAGAAAGTTCAAATATTTCGACAAAAATTAAATTTTCTGTTGAGAATTCAACAATTTGATTTTTAAATATTATTTTTTGTTGTTGTTGAAAATGAATTATTTTTTAACGAAAGTTTAAGTATCCTATTTTTTACTTAAAATTTATCCATTTTGGTTTAAAAATTCAAATACTTTCGTAGAAAGCGCAACGAGCTGGTTAAAAATTAAATTTTCCTTTAAGAATTCAATAATTTGATTGAAAATATTCTCCTTTTTTTTGAAAATTAACTATTTTCTAACGAAAGTTTAAGTATCCTATTTTTTATTTAAAAGTTATTCTTTTTTGTTGAAAATTCAATTATTTTTTTGGAATGTTCATACGATTGGCTGAAAATTAAATTTTCTGTTGAGATTCCAACAATTTCATCAAAAATATTGTGTCTTTATTGATTTTTTGTCATAAATGATATTTTAAATATCCTATTTTTTATTTAACATTCATTCTTTTTCGTTTTAAATTCAACCATTTTGGTCGAAAAATCAAATAGTTGATTGAAAGTTAATGTTTCTCTTGAGAATTAAACAATTTTATTGAAAATATTTTCTTTTGAAAATTATAATTTTTTTCACTGAAAATTTAAGTGTCCTATTCCTCGTTGAAAATTAATTATTTTTTTGTGGAAAACTCAACTGTTTTGGTAGAAAGTTAAAATATTTCGTCAAAATATAAATTTTCTGCTGAGAATTCAATAATTTGATTAAAAATATTGTTTTGTGTGTTTTTTTTAAATTAATTATTTTTTAACGAAAGTTTAAGTATTCTATTTTTGATTTAAATTTATCCTCTTTGGTTTATAAATAAAAATACTTTTGTGGAAAGCCCAACTTTTTGGTTAAAAATTAAATTTTCTGTTGAGAATTCGTCAATTTGATTGAAAAAATGTTCATTTTTTAATTAATTTTTTTTACTGAACATTTAACTATCCTATTTTTTTTATTAAATTTATCCTTTTCGACAGAAAGTTAATTTTTATGTTTCAAAATTTATTAAGGCCTACTTTTGGTTTGAAAATTCATTCTTTTTGATTGAAAAATTAATATTTTTATAGAAAGTTCAACTATTTTATCAAAAAATTAAATCTTCTGTTGAGAATTTAACAATTAAAAAAAAATTTATTCTTTTTGGTTTAAAAATTTATATACTTTGGCAGGAAACTGAACTATTTGTTTAAAAAGTAAATTTTCTATTGAGAATTCAACAATTCGATTGAAAAAAAAAGTTTTTAAGTCATTTTTTTACTGAATATTTAACTATCCCATTTTTGGTGGAGAATTCACCCTGTTATGTTGAATATTCGTCTTTTTGGATTGAAAATTTAACTTTTTTGGTTAAAAATGAAATATTTCTGTTAAAAATTCAACAATTTTATTTTAAAAAATTTCTTTTAAATATTATTTTTTGTTTACTGATAATTTTATTAAACTATTTTTGGCTTAAAATTTATCCTGTTTTCTAGAAAGTTGAACTATTTGGTTAAAAAATACATTTTCTGTTGAAAATTCTACAATTTGATAGAAAATAGCTTTTTTTTTGTTTGAAAATTATTTTGTTACTAAAAATTAAGCAGTCCATTTTTTATTTAAAATTCATGCTTTTCGGTTGAAAATTAATTTTTTTAAATTCGAAATTGATCTAGCCTATTTTTGATTTAAAATTCATCCTTTTTGGTTGAAAATTCAACTATTTTGGTAGAACGTTCAAATAATTGGTTGAAAATTTAATCTTCTGTTGAGAATTCAACAATTTTATTGAAAACATTTTCTTTTGAAAATTATTTTGGGTTTTCACTGAAAATTGAACTTTCCTGTTTTTTGTTGAAAATCCATAATTTTTTGATGAAAATTAAACTATTTTGGTCGAAAGTTCAACTGTTCCGTCAAAAATTAAATTTTTTGTTAAGAATTTAACAATTTCATCGAAAATATTTTTTTTTTTAAATTTTCTTTTTAACTGAAACTGTAAGTATCCTCTTATTGATTTAAAATTGATCCTTTTTGGTTGAAAATGCAAATACTTTTGTAAAAAGCGCAACTATTTAGTTGGAAAAAAATTAAATTTTCAGTTGAAAATTTAACAATTTAATGGAAAATATATATTTTTGAATTAATTTTATTAACTGAAAATTTAACTATCCTATTTTTTTGTTGACAATTCTCTCGTTAGGCTGAAAATTCGTCTTTCTAGCTTCAAAATTCAACTATTTTATAAAATTTTTAACTCTTTACTTAAAAGTTAAATTTTTCTGTTAAAATTGCAACAATTTGGTTCAAAATATGGTTTTTTTTTAATTGAAACTTATTTTTTTACGAAAATGTAAGTATCCACTTTTGGATGTAAAATTCATAATTTTTTGATGAAAATTCAACTTTTTGGAAGAAAATGAGAGAATGTGTTTTATTCTGGTCATACGGAATAAAATTATTTTATTTATTTATTATTATTATTTTATTTATATTTTATTTATTCTGGTCATACAGAATAAAACACATTCTCTCATTATTGATATTAACGGTCGAAGAAAGCTCACAGTGTGGATAAACTCCAATCACTGAATTCTTAATAATTTTTGGAAGAAAGTTCAACTAGTCACCAATTTTATTGAAAATATTGTTTTAAAAAAATACATTTTAAACTGAACATTTAAGTTTCCTATTTTTGGTTGAAAATTCGTCTTTGTAGCTTGAAAATTCCAAAATATAATTGAAAATATTGTTTTTTTGGTTGTTAAAAATTGAACTATTTTGGTAGAAAGTTCATCTGTTTGCTTGAAAATTAAATTTTCTATTGAGAATTCAACAATTTGATTGGAAATAGGTTGTTCTAAATACAATTTTTTTAGCTGGAAATTTAACTTATATTTTTGGTTAAAAATTCGTTTTTCTGGCTTGAAAATTCAACTATTCTATTTCGGGTAGAAAGTGCAACTATCGGGTTAAAAATTAAATTTTCTGTTGAGAATTTAACAATTCTACTAGAAAGAAAAAATTCTCATGACCAAAAATGGGATGATTAAATTTTCTATTAAAAAAATTAATGTTCAAACCAAAAATTACTTTTTAACAAAGTAGTATAAGTTTGAACCAAGAAAGGTGAACTGTCAACGAAAAATTGTATAGCGGATAATCCAACCAACAAATATTTTAATATGAAATGAAAAACAGCTATTTTTAACAAAAAAGGCGAAAAAATAATATTTTATATCCCAACCTAAATTTATTTTAATATTAAATAATAAACAGTTGAATTTAAACGAAAAGGACGAATTTTAAATAAAATACTTAATTTTTAAAATAAAAAATAGGTTTCAAAAACAAAAAAATACAAATTTTCAATAAAATAGTTCGATTTAATTAAAAAGAAATAAATTTGCAACTAAAAACACTTTGTAACAAAACATAAAATAGTTCACTTTTCATTTAAAGAATAATTTTGAACCAAGAAAAATATTTTTAACAAATAAGTTAAATTTTTAAGAAAGTAGTGAAATTTTAAACCAAAGAAATAAATTTTTTAAACAAGAAGCATACGTTGATAAAAGAGGTCAATTTTCAATAACATAGTTGAATTTTAAATTTAAAAAAATCAATTTTCAAGGAAAGAAAAACGAACTTTGAAAAATTTAGTTAAATCTTTAACAGAAAAATTATTTTTCAACCTAAAAGATTAATTGTTATGCATAAGGATTAATGTTCGTCCAAGAGAGACGATTTTTAAATAAAATACATAAATTTTCATCCAAATGGTTCCTATTGAAACTAAAAGGGGCGAATTAAAAAAAAACGGAAAAGCTAAATTGTCGGAAATCAATTATTTACGACAAACACTGATTTTCATGTAAATAGTATATTTTAAACCAAAGAGATGAATCTTCAACGAAAAACGAGAAAATCTTAAAAATCACAAGAAAGAATACATTTTGAAGTAAGAAATAAGAAATATATTTTTTCCTCCCGAAATACATAAATATTTTTGTTATTTATGTAAAATAAATAATTATTGTTAAAATAGCTCACTATCGCAGCCTGAAATCTTAAGATGGAAGGCCCTTAAAATAATTAAATAACAATAAATCTGGTGGCCAGATTTCAGATTTATCAGACGATTGTAAAAATGCCTTGATTTCATGAGCTAAGAAAATTAATAAAAAATTAGATTCAATCCCCTAGTTGAAAAACGGGTTAAGACCCAGTAAGTTAAACACACATCTTTAAATTTCATCACATTTTCCGCTTTACCCCACATGTCCCATTTAACCCCCTGTTGAGATACAGTCTTTCCAAATAATATTTTGTTTCACGTGACTATTCATCGACATTGAGATTGGGTTAAGACCCAGCAGAATGAAGTGAGGCACACATTTTGTAAATCGGAAATGGAACTATATAGAAAAGTAGCGCATGAAGACCCTGGCAAAGTATACTTAATCTGTAATCACTCGATAAATGCCTTGATTTTGAACGCTAAGAAAATAAAAAAAATTATATTAGATTTCCCAGTTGAAAAACGGGTTAAGACCCAGTAAAGTGAGGCACACATCTTAAAATTTCATCACATTTGCCGCTTTACCCCACATGTCCCATTTAACCCCCTGTTGAGATACAGTCTTTCCAAACAATATTTTGTTTCACGTGACTATTCATCGACGTTGAGATTGGGTTAAGACCCAGCAGAATGAAGTGAGGCACACATTTTGTAAATCGGAAATGGTACTATATAGAAAAGTAGCGCACGAGGACCTTGAAAAAGTATAATTGATGCGGATTCAATCTTTAAAAACCTCGATTTTGTACAATAGCAAAATATGTTAAAAAATTAAATCTCCTAATTAAAAAAGCGAGTTTAAGACCCAGTAGAGTGAAGTGAAGCACACGTCTTTAAATTTTATGAAATTTTCCGCTTTACCCCACATGTCCCGCTTAGCCCCCTGTTACGATACAATGTTTTAAAACAATATTTCGTTTCACGTGATGAGTCATCGAGGTTACGTTTAGGTTAAGACCCAATAGAATGAAGTGAGGCACACATGTTGGAAATCGGAAATGGAACTGCGTAGAAAATTAGGGTATGAGGACCATGACAAAGTATAATTAATTTAAATTCACTGGATAAATGCCTTTACTTTGGCTAACAATTTTTTTTAAATTTTATTTATTCCCCTAGTAGAAAAACGAGTTAAAAACGAGCAAACTGAGGCACACATCTTTAAATTTTATGACATTTCCCGCTATTCCGCATGTTCTAATTAGTCTCCTATTAGGATACAATGTTTCAAAACAATATTTTGTTTCACGAGACTATTCGTCGATCAGAGTGGCAGGTTGGTGAAAACCTATTAGGACTCAGTCAATAAACAAAGGAGCATTTTAGGCGATATAATATTGATTAATGGGAGGTTAAGGAAGCGTGGCAGCGTTTAGTCAAAGTTCTCTCTAAGGTTCGCACTCTCTCTTCCTCTCTCTGACTTTCTCTCTCTCTCTCTCTCTCTCTCTCTCTCTTACATCCCCATAAGCAACCATACTTGCATCATCTCTCTCCCTCCTTCTCTACCCCGGTTACTAGTTTCTCTCTTTACCCCGGTTACTAGTTTCTCGCGCGAGGTTCTGTGTGTGCCGAGCGATTATCGAATTTCCTCCCCGTAACAATGAGGTCCTATTAACTCCCACCTTCGCCCTCGGTAAACCCGATACAGACCCGCTTTTGTGTATTGTTAAGTCTATCCGCATTAAGCGATCCATAATGCCGCGTTACTCTTCGCGATAAATCGTTCCAAATTGCTTCTCAGTCGATACAATGAATACCTTCGCTTCGCATTCCCCTGTCCTTCATCTGATCACTAAATACTCAACTTTACAATTTTCAATAAAGGAGACCTTCATTAGGGAGGGTTCATAAACTGCGTCAGGAGTAAGTGTTGTAAAGGGAGTATATTCATTGCTTTTTAGAATAAAAGACATTAAGGTTATCAGCAGTGCAGGACCCATTACTAGAAGTAATGCATGCAATCAGTGCGTAGTATGTTCGGTAAAACGCTACTGGACAAAGTCAATATTGGGAGAATCCCCAAAGAGTGTGGGGTAGAGAACACACTGGTTGACAAGTGTGAAAGAAATTCTTCGAGAAGTAAAAATATACCAGATAAAACTAAAATGGCAATATGTAATTCTGCACGTATACACAGAGTGCTGTATGGTAGCGAGATCTGAACCTAGAAAGAGAAGGATAAGAGTAAAATTAACACGGTTGACGTGAAATTCCTGCGCAAAGTGAGCGGTAAAACGCTATTGGACAAAGTCAGTCATGAGAAAATCCTCAAAGAATTTGGTGTAGAGAAGACACGGGTTGACTAGTGTGAAAGAAATTTGTTCAGAAGTCAAAATATATCAGATGAAGCTAAAGTTACAATATTTAATTCTGTACTTACACTCAATGTGCTGTATGTTACCCAGATTTAGGAATACCAAGAGAGTTGGTATATATTGTGTATGTAGAGAAGGATAAGAGCGAAATTAATGAGCTTGGCGGGAAATTAGTGTCCAATATGTACGGTAAAACGCTAATGGACAAAGTCAGTAATGAGCGAATCCTCATAACATGTGATATAGTGGAGACACTAGTTGAAAAGTGTGAAAGAAATTCGCTGAGAAGTAAAAATATATCAGATGAACCTACAACGAAAATATATAATTTTTTAATTACGCCCACTGCACTGTTACTTGGCGAGATATAGATATACCAAGTGAAGAATACGTGTAAGATTAACGTGATTGGTCTGAACTTCTTCCGCAATATGTGCAGTAAAACACTAATGGATAAAGTCAGTAACGAGAAAATCTTCAAATAATGCGGTGTAGGCATGAAGTTCCTGCACAATGTGTGCGGTAAAACGCTAATAGACAAAGGCAGCAATGAAAGAAACCTTTAAGAATCTATTGAATAGGATACAAATAAATATGTAAATAAAAAACAGTAAATTTGTTTTAAGATAGAAACTTCATCCGGAAGAGATTACAGTTCCTTTTTAACACCAAAATATTAAATTGCAAAAAATTAAATTTTTAACGAAATAGTTAAATTTTCAACAAAACAGCAGAATTTTCAACCAAAACGTATGACTTTATAAAATTTGTGTTGAAGTTTCAACTAAAAAGTTGCATTTTCATCCAAGAAAGATGTAATTTCTGCTAAAGTAGGTGAAGTAGAAAAGACTTTAAAAAAAGAGTTGAATTTTCAACTGAAAATTTCCATTTTTATTACAAAAAAATTCTGCTAAAACAGATGACTCAAAAAAAGGAAAAAAATATTTAGTTAAATTTTCATAAAAAGATGATTCCAGTTCATTTTAGAACACCAAAATGAGAATTTAAAACAATAAGTTCTTTTTCTGCATTTTTGTATTAGACAAATTAAACTTCTACCAGAACAGGGTAACTTTTAAATCAAAAAGACAAATTTTCAACAACAAAAAAGAGTAGAATTCTCATCCAAAGAGATTTCAATTGACTTTTCAACTAAAAAAAACGAATTTTAAACAAAAAGTTAATTTTCTAGCAAATAGTTTAATTTTCAACAAAAAAGTTGTATTTTATCCGAAAAATATGTACTATTTCTACTAAAAAATATGAACTATTAAATCAAAAAGACAAATTTTCAAAAAAGTTTTTATCCAAAAAATATTTCAGTATATTTATCAGCAAAAAATAATTTTGAAACAAAAGTTTAATGTTTATCGAAAAGTGTTTACTTTTTAACCCAAAACGACAAATATTAACAAAAAAATTGAATTTGCAACCAACAAGTATGTATTTTAAAGAATATTTTAAATTAATTATATAAATTAATTAAATAAATTAAATTATATAAATTAAATAAAATAAATTATTATAATTAATTAATTTTAAAAATTAATTAACGTAAAAGTAGTAATTTTTTGTAAAAAATTGGTATGGATTTAACAATTTTCCATGTGAGCAAAGTTTGGTTTCTTTGGAAATAAATCACTTAGAAAACTAATCTTTCCTCTTATTATTATTATTATTATAGTTTTTATTGAATAGAAAATAAAAGTCGCTTTAAAGCTGACAAATACACCCATCTAGTACGACGGCCCCCATCCGAGTAAAGCCGAGTCAAACGCTGCTTAACTTCGGCGATCGAACGAGAAGCCTTAAACAATTCTACTATCCAAACGGATAATGATAAAAATGGTTTTTTGTTTATGATACTTGAAGAATTTTAAATAATAATCTAATTTTTCCATAAATTGTTTAAAAAATAAGACTATAAATACATAAATAGAAAAGAAATCTTCAGAATCGTCAAATATTTGACTAATCATTTCAAGTTTCAGATTCCATTTTTAAAATTTCCATAAAAAAGAGATATAATTTAAAATTTTTACAATGACAAATTCTTTAATATTCGTAAAGTCCTCTTATTTAATAAAATTAATTTTTGAAGACTTACTGTTTAGGCTAATTTACTTTTATATATTTGCAATTGAAAATTGTTTAAATTCACTTAAAATACTTTACTTTATAAAGAACTTTTAATTGAAACTTAAAAATTATTCTGCTTCGAAAGTTTCATTAAACTTGGAAATTTTGAAAACCTCCTCTTCAAGATAGTTGAATTGGATATTCTAATTAAAACTTTCTTTGAAATTTTTTAATATTATGAACGTCTTTCGAGAAAACTCTTTTCAAAGGGATTGCGTGTAACAAAATACAAAACTATTGACACACAAAGAGTTGCATCTCTTTTTTATTTTGTAATTAAAACAAAAAATGTTGAGCTATTATTTAGCTTTATTCAGTCGTGATAAGAAAACACACCAAAATTAATCACTTTTTAAAAAATGCTTTAAAGATTTAAAGACTGTAGATATCTATTTTATTCTATTTAAAAATCTTAGATTCCTTAGATTGGACATCTTATATTAAATATTAAAATAGATGAATTTAAAAAATTGAATTGTTGATCATCTTTCAAAGTAGAAAAAAAAATGTTTGTGTGAAATAAATTATTCAAGAAATCTGTATTATCATCGAAAAAGAGCACAATTTCTTTTTTCTTTACAGACTAGATGGATCTATGAATTAAAAATTTGTTTAAATAAATTTGTTTCTGAAAAAATCTTTTCCTTTTTTCAGATAAAAAGTTAATTAATAAAACTTTTAATTTATAGCTTCATCTAGTCTGTAAATACGTTAAGTAATTCTGTTATTTCCTGATGATAATACAGATTTCTTGAAAAATTTGAATTTCAACACCTGACATAATAATGCATGTACTTCTAAAAAGGATTCTTTTCTTGATCTCTCTAGTAGCTTAACAGAAAAGCACCCTACCGTCAATCTGAAGTTTTGTCGTTGGATTCCCATCAAAGAAAAAGGAGATCTTTAAAAAAAATTAATTAAAATAAATTAATAAATTTTTAATTTTTATCTGAAATGCTGTTTTACTCCGTTCATAAAAGATTTTGTGTTAAAAGAATTATAAGATTAAAATGCTGGTATCTTAATATTAATGATCAAGGAAAATAAAAAATTGGTCAGAGAAAAATCAAGGAATTTTAAGTACGGCCCCTTATTTGATTTGCGAAATTTTTTTATCGAGGCTGTACAGCATTCCAATATGGATATGTATTCGCAAACTTAAGGTTGAGGCAATTTAAAAATCCCTATTACAATATGTATCCTTATATCGAATTTATTTATATTTTTAATTATTATTTCAACTACCCGTAACTGTGATTAACAATCGCATTTCATCCCCTAGAATTTGCCCTGATACCAATTTTTTCTGTAAAAACCCAAATTCGGATCTGCATTTCTAGATACAAAATAAATGACATTCCGTACGTGCAATTCGTTGGTATTCGCTATGTTCTAATTTCTTGGCTTGCTCTCTAAAAAAAGAAACGGTCCTCCTTCTTTTATCTTTCAAGAGCTCCAACTATCTTTTGCGAGTCTTACAGCACACACTCCAAACGTATAGTATGCTCCAGAATTCTAGATACTAGAAGATCCTTACTTGTTCCTTCTATCCCTCTTTTTTGTCTTCTCTCTCATCTTGTTTGTTTCAAAAGTCCCATCTACCCTGAGACCAATTAGTTACATTTTTCTTCGGAGATGCCGTCATCGACTATGCTCTCTGTCCTAGACGCCAAACACAAGAAAACTGAATCGTCTTATGTTAGAAACTCTTCTTCTTGATTATGTTTGAAAATATTTTCTTCTAAAAATCGTCTTCTTGTCGGTTATGATTATAAAGTTATTGCTTAAAAAAATTATACTTGTGGTATAGTAACTATGATCATGCCGACAATCATAAATTCTTTGAAACCATTGGTTTCAGAGAAGTTGAAGCGATCCTATAAACGAGAAGATACAATAGAAAAAATCTGATTCAGTTGAAGTTAAAAAAGAATCGAAAATTAAAAGCTAAAAATCATCAAAATCAGCATCAAATTCATCCCTTCTAAAAATAATTAATGGTACTGAAACCAGTTCTACTAGTAGAAAATTTATTTTTGATTTAGATTACCCTTTTGCAGCAGCTAATGTGATTATGAAGCCGTTATGGAAGATTTAGAATAAAACATAGGGTAGAGTTCTAGAAGATGGAGAAGAATTAAGCATAAAACAGGTAATAACTTTATATAAACAAAATAAAGGCTAAAAGACACAGTGGTAATATCAAAAATCTATTTTAAGATGAACTTCGTGCAAAAGTCTATCCGAATATGAAGAAGTTACAAAGGTTTTTCTTTCAAAAATAGACCTAAGAATATAAGCAATCATCCATAAACTACGGTAACAATTTTTGGATATTTTTGACCCCCCCCCCCGCTTTCCCCGTTGAAAACCGTTGATTTGGTTATCCATCCTAAGTAACGAAGCCTTTAGGTAAAACTGAATTTTACGTTAATACTGATTTTTTTTCTGTTTTTATAACCTGACTGTGTGACCGTGTGGTGAATTATAAACTTTGGTGATAAATCAACAATTAAAATAAAAAAGTGATTGTCCGAATAAGTTTTGAAATTAGCCTAATTGAATCTTATGCAATAGTTAATCTGGGTATTATTGAATTATTAAACTAAAAAAAGTACATTTTTAACCAACAATGGAATAGTTGAGATTTTAATTAAAAATAATGATTTTAAATTATAAAAAAACGAATGATCTACTCAATAGTCGATCTTTTTAAACTAAATCATTGATCTTTCAAGACAAGAGGACGAGTTTCCTACACAAAACAGTTTAATCATCAAATTAAAAGTGCGTAATTCTGATTTAAAAAAAGGTAATTTTTAACCAAAAATGACGAATTTCCAACAAAATACAAGAAATCCCAATACAAAAGATAAGTTTTCAACTAAAGTAGATTAATGATCAACGAAAAAAACCGAATTTTTAAAACATAATAAAATTTTAACAAAAATTTGAATTTTTATTTAAAAAAAAAAACAGTTTTATCCAAGAATGGAATAGATAAATTTTCAATTACTAAAGTAATTTTTCAACAAGAAAAAAGGAGTTTTCAACAAAAGAGGTGAATTTCCAACCAAAGAGTTAAATTTTATAAACTACGATTCTAAATCGTCAAATCACGGCAACCAATAAATGCATTTCAAAAAAAGTAGTTCAACTTTAAAACCTAGCTGATAAATTTTTAACCAAAAAGGCGGAATTTTAAACAAAAAGATTAATTTTTTACCGGTAAAAAGATTTTTTTTCTAGTTTTTAGGAAAATAGTTCAACTTTAAAACATAGTTGTTACGTTTTTAACTAAGAAGATGAAGTTTTAAACAAACAGATTAATTCTTTACCGAAAACAAAGAATTTTTAAGAAGATTAAAAAATTAACAGCTAATAAAGAAGGATTTTTAAATAACAAAATTAATTTAATACGAAAAAGATGAATCTTATATAAAATTCAAGATATCTCAACTAAAAAGTTGAAGTTTTAAGAAAGAAATTTTTTTTACAATTTTTAAGCAAGTAGTTCAACTTTAAAACCTATTGTTCAAATTTTTAACTAAAAGGAAAGAATTTTTTAACAAGAAGATTAATTTTCCACTAAAAAGGCCCAGTTTTAATAAAATTCATGAATTCTCAACCAGAAAGTTGAGTTTTTAATAAAAAAAGAAATGATTTTTTTTCTAATTTTTATGAAAGTAGTTCAACTCTAAAACTTAGTTGTTAAATTTTTAACAACGAAGATAAATTTTTAAACAAAAAGATTTATTCACAGCAAAAAAGGCGAATTTTCCATAAAGTTGAAGAATTCTCAACCAAAAAGTTGAATTTTTAAGAGAGAAGGAAAAAAATCTCTAATTAAAAAAATGTGTTCAATTGATAAAACGTGCTTGATAAATACTCTAACAAAAAGATTAATTTCCTACCAAAAAGACCAAATTTTAATAAAATGCATGAATTCTCAATCAAAACGTTGAATTTTCAAGAATGAAAGACAACAAAAATGGTCTATTTTGAAAGACATTATTGCAACTTTAAAACTTAGTGGTTCCACACCAAAAAGTTCAATTTTCTACTAAAATATAAATTTTCAAATGAGAAGATTAATTTTCTACCAAAAACATTAATTATCTGGGAACGTACTAAAAACATTGCCATATTATTTACTCTTAGACAAAAATTCTCTAAATTCTAAAAGGTTCTTATATGTGTAACGCTACTCTGACTGGACACCCCCCCTCACTGTTACCAACCGTATGTGCTTGCCCCCCCCTCCGCGTGGAAAAAAACCCTGGGGCAGTCTGGTCACAGATCTTGGTCCAGGTCTGTATTTATCTAGACAGACTAGCCGGGAAGATCTGACCTGGCCCAGGTCTCTCGCTAGTCTGGCCCAGTTCTGACCTTATTTCGACCGCCTAGTCTGGAAGGTCTGGTCTGTCCCAGGACTAACGCTGATCAGCCAATTTTTGGACTTACTTCAAAGGAGTTAGAGGGTTTTTAAAATGATAGAAAATAAGAAATTGACACTGTCAACACAAGATTTTATGTTCATATCACCTTGACAGACTGGGCTGGTTCATGTTTGCCACTGATCAGATAGCCAAGAACAAATAAAATCTAAGTTCGATGAGTAAATTTTGTTTGGACATTTCGAAAAGCTTACTGAAATCTTTTTAGATGACCTCATAAGTTGAATTGCCCGTTACGAGTTGACTCTGACAAACGGTCAC
Source organism: Acraspis erinacei (assembly GCA_035041075.1). Lineage (NCBI taxonomy): Eukaryota > Metazoa > Arthropoda > Insecta > Hymenoptera > Cynipidae > Acraspis > Acraspis erinacei. The sequence continues at coordinate 32,328,613 of JAWWLR010000166.1, read as the reverse complement.
AAACTGTCAGCCAGCCAATAACTCGCGGTTGACCAGCCAATAACTAGCGGCTGGCCAGCCCATACCTAGCGGCTGACTAACCACTACCTACTGGCTGACCAGCCATTAGCTACCGGCTCACCAGCCATTATATACAGGATGACCAGCCATTACCTACCAGCTGACCAGCCATTACCAACCGGCTGAACAGGCATTATCTACCGGTTGACCAGACACTCTAACCTGGGGCTAACCAGAAAAAACGTTACACTTTTGGACAGGGCCAGGGCAGACAGTCTGATCAGCGCCAAGACTGAAAACCAGACAATCTGGTCTGGGACAAGTCATCACCAGAACATTTTTTCACACGCCCCCCAC
>JAWWLR010000166.1:32308596-32319469 GCA_035041075.1 Acraspis erinacei | reverse complement strand
AATATGATAAATTGTTTTCGAATTGATATCTGTATCATTCAGTGATGCTTTCCTGCTACACAAACACACTTAACAACCTAATCATATCTAGTTCTATCCACTCTCTTATCCACACCACTTTACTCACCTCGAATTTGCATTGAGAGTAAAGTGGTCGTCTAGGATGTTTGCTTCAGCTTTACCAATGCACAATTACCTCGCTTTTCCAGCAGCTTTTATGCTCGGTGCGTGTTCCCGCAGTTATCTTGAGATTTGTTCTTCATTAGGAAGACCTGGGGCAGGATTGGGAGAGAAAAGAAGAAGGCCGAAAATAAAAATTAGCCTAGGAAAACAATTATGGTGTGTTTGCGATGAAGAGAATTCTTTGGCTTTTGGTTGGTCTGAAATTGGGGGTTCCTGAGGTACCGGGGGGCAAAAGGCTCCTTCATTTGCAACGACTAATGGTTCAGGCGGGCCAAGAAGGTTATTATGCAAAAGTACAAAAGCGATACCTTTGCAATTAAGAAGTATGGTCTCCTCTAAACGGAAGCTTTCGAGAATTAGTGTGCCTCTAGCTTTGTTTGTGCTCTCGCAAAAAGCTTCTTTTTCGAAAAGATTGTCCTATTCTGGTTCTTTTTGCAGGTCTGATGATTTGTTAATTCTGAAGGAATGGCTAATCGCCTGAAAGCTTGACCCTGTTTTGGCGGTAAGGGTAATTCTGATATTATTTCAAAAATACTTTTAAAAAACTATCAGAAATTATTTTGAATTTTTTAAGGTCCTTCATGATTAAAATGAGAAAAACTATTCGATTGTTTTTAGATTTTAGATAATAAGCTAAACCGACCATTACTGGGACAACGAAAAAAGTATGTGTAATACTGGGACAATAAGAAATATCTTTGAGTATCTTTTATATACCAACATAAATTATAAAAGTGAAAATTTTCCAGTATTTTTAAAGTTCTTCTGAAGTTATTACTACTATTTAGTTTAGTTCTAAAAAGTTATACGTTTAGTAACAAATAATAAAAAATACTCCTCAAAATGTGGGAATAAAGCGCTGCATCATTTTTTATTTCAAAACTATTATTTAAAAAGTAATGGCATTTTCTACATAAATAGAATAATTTATTTCTTGGCTTAAAAATTTAACCATATTGTGAAAAATCGTATTTTATATTTTTGTATGGAAAATTAATTTTTATTTTTCATAATTTGCGTATTCACCTTGAAAATTCTTTACTTTAGTTGAAAGTTCATTCCTTGTCTATAAATTTGAGTATTTTGTTGAATAATCTATGTTCTTGTGTGTAAAAGATTTCTTTTCTTAATTAAAAATGTAAGTATTTCATTTAGATGAAAATTTTTCTTTTGGCTTGTTCTTTTTGGTGGAAAATTAATCTTCTTGGTTAAATATTCAAATAACTAGTTGATATTCGAACTACTTGTTAAAAATTCATTTGTTAGTTTTTGGTTTCAGTTGAAAATTTCTCTGTTTGTTTGAAATTTTTTTTTTTTTTTACATTTTGTTAAAAAGTCGCTGTTTTTGGTAACGACAATTGTTACAAAAGTTACTCTAAGGATTAACTTGACCTGAGGAAATACGTCTTTGTTCTTTCTATTGCCGCTGCCTTAAAAAGGGGTTCCCATTTTAAAAATACAAGGTTGACCTTGAAATGACCTTGAAGGTCAAGTGTGAGGTCAAATTGAAGGTGAACATTTGATTTCTCATTAAAAGTAACTCTAAGAATTACCTTGAACCATTGGAATAATATTTTATCTGGACAGTTGTTTAGGCTTTCTAGACTTTTTTGACTTTTTGGTATTCCAGGTTAATCCAATCTAATCAGAAGTAATCTACCTCCGCCGGACCTCATTTTTAGGAGTTTTTTTCCTCTCGAAATTTTTCCTATTCTTTTCCAATTTTTCTCATAAATTTTCGCATTGCAACCCTTGCAAACTAATAGATTTTAGATATCAGGAAAGTTAACCATCTACGGATGTCATGTCAATATTGACATAGCTGATTTCCCAAATGTTTCTTAATACATTCTACTTTGAAAATCATTTTTAGATTCAAATTTCCCTCTTTTTCTAGTGTTACCGATTACCGTAAATTATTCAGCAATAATTTTCAATGAGACATTCGGTTTCTTTTTGCTCTTAGTTTCCGAAGTCATTTTATATCCTAATTAATTATAATGAACTGACTTCGGTACAGTTTCTGATGTATTTTCCTGCTACCAGATTATAAATTACAAGCAAACGATGTTCAATATCTAATTGCTTCTCTAGGGTGCCTTTCTTACAATTCTGATCAAGATTTCTGTTCAGAAACAAAAGAACTACAACAATCAATCTCTCCTTGATGAAGACGCTTATTGCTCCTAGACAAAAGATCGTATTCTTTGCTAGTGAAGTTGAGCAGACAATATCTTTCGAACTTGAAACTTGAATGAGATTCAAAACGAAAGATCAGAGTAGGGAGTCTGGCCCCTGCGAACGACAGGCAGTCTGCTCGACACGTCTCTCTTCCAGACCTTCCTCGAATCCACGTCCTTCTTCCTCAATTTCTCTCTCCTCTCTCTCTTTCCTCACTCGTTCAGCCATTTCACCCCTTTCAACCCTCTCTTTTGCTCTCAGGCTGGAAAGAGAGTCGAGGTGGTTGGGAGGAGGAACATGGAGGAATATGAAACAATCGCTTCATTGGAAAGTCAAGAATCTCTCGAGCCCGTCGGCGTTTGACTTGCCATTAGGAGCGTCAGTTTTAATTGTGCCTGCTCTCTCTCCTCTCTCGCCGACGACGTCGTCTATCTCTTGCAGTCTGCAGCGAGTCTCAGGTGAAGTGTATCGCCTGCCATCCTCGTATGTGTTCGCTGCTATGCCTACGAAGCTACCCCGTGCCCTTTAGCGATGTCTCATTAGTTGCAGCACTGCAGCGGATGAGTACTCCCTTTTCCTTCTCTCGCCTTGCTCAGTACTCACCCCTATCACACGACCGGCGAAAGACCCACGGCTCTATCCCCCTCAACTCGACAGCCACCTCCTTATCCGTGGCCACTTGCCACCCCCAGTCCGCCGGAAGGCCGGGGAGTTGCGAGGGTCGGAAGTCTATTGGTCCTATCGTGAGGTATGTCAAACTACGTGATAGCACTCCCTCTGATGTTCAAAGTTAACAGCAAACACTCACGAGACACCTAAGTTTGCTGTATCTCTAGGATGGTTTTTTATAGTTCAAGAGATCTCATTTTGGAAGCATCTAAGAAAAGATTCATTAGGTCATTATACCGGGACTGAAACATTGAAACTTTTAAAAATTGGCTGACCTATTTCTTATGATTCTTTTTCTTAATACCTGACTAACAACTGTTAAGATAGCTGTCAGGGAATTATGTTTTATTCTGCAATTTTTACTAATAGGCTCTACGATAAACAAAGGTTATTGTTTGTTTATGTTCAAGCCTATTGTCTCTTTCCTAAAGTCTTTGAAACTACATCATAACATTTCTGATGTTCTAAGTTAACAGCAAACACTCACAAGATACCTAAGTTTGCTGTATCTCTGGGATGGGTTTTTATAGTTCGAGAGATCTTACTATGGGAGTATCTAAGAAAAGATTCATTAGATCATCATACCGTTACTAAAACATTGGTTTATATCTGATTAATCCTTTATCAGATGTTGATTAAGTTTTGTTTTACATCCAAAGTTTTCAAAGTTGGTTGAATTGTTTCTTATGACTGGTCTTCTTAATACCTGATTAATAATTATAAGGATAGCTTTCAGAGAATTATGTCTTATTCTACAATTATTACTAGTGGGCTTTAATGCAAACAAAGCTTGTTTTTGTTTTATTTTGAAGCCTATTGTGTCTATCCTAAAATCTTTCAAATTACATGATAACAGTCCGGATGTTATAAGTTAACGGAGAATACTCACGAGATGCCTAAGTTCACCGTATCTCTTGGATAGTCTTTTTATAGTTCAAGAGTTCTTCCTTTGGTAGCATCTAAGGAAAGATTCTTTAGGTCATTATACCGTGACTGAAACCTTGTTTTGTATCTAATTAATCCTTTATCAGTTGCTGATTAATTCTTTAGCAGATGCTGATTAAGCTTTGTTTTTTATCAACAGTTTTGAAACTTGGCTAAACTGTTTCTTATGATTTGGTTTTCTTCATACCTGATTAACAATGCTTAGGATAGCTTTCACGGAATTATTTTTTATTCTAGAATTATTACTAATAGGATTAAAAATAAACAAACCTTATTGGTCATTTATCTTAAGGCCTATCCTAAAATCTTTCATACTACATCATAACACTCTGGATGTTCTAAGTTAACAGAAAACTTTCACAGGACACCTAAGTTTGCTGTATCTTTAGAATGGTTTTTTTATAGTTCAAAAGATTTTACTTTGGGAGTATCTAAGGACAGATTCATTAGATTATCATACCATGAATAAAACCTTCGTTTGTATCTGATTAATCCTTCATCAACAACTGTTAGGATAGCTTTCAGGGAATTATGTTTTATTCTACAATCATTACTAATAGGATTAGAAATAAACAAAACTTATTGTTTGTTTATTTTAAAGCCTATTATCTCTATCTTAAGATCTTTCAAACTACATCACATCACTTTTTCTAGTGTTTTAAGTCAACAGAAAACCCCATTGAGACACCTTAGTTTGCCATATATCTAGGATAAGTTTTTTCATTTCAAAAGTTCTTCGTTTGGCTGAGCATCTGAAGAAAGTTCATCAGCTCACCAAACCTTCTTTGATACCTTGTTTTGTATCGGTATAATCATTTACCAGATGCTTTTCAAATTTTGTCCTTTATCATTATTTTTGACAATTGTTTCAACTGTTTCTTATGACTTTTCTCTTAACAGCTCCTCAAGAATTGTGATGATAGTTTCCAGAGGATTATTTTTTCTTTGAAATTAATTACCAATAGGCTTCCAAAGAAATAAAGCTTTTGGTTTTATTTTTTATTTTAAATTATATTAATGATCCTCTCGTGAGATCTGACCAATGACATGATGGCACACTCTGTGGTGTTCAAAGTTCGAAACTTCTCCCGTTGGCTGAATATCTGAACAAATATCATTTGGATCATTAAACCTTGTGTAAAACTTACGAATCGTCCATAAACTATGTTACCACTTCAGGGGGTTTAAAGTAAACTTTTTGGTTGAGAATTCTTGAATTTTTTTGAAAATTCATCTTCTTTTGGTGAAAATTTAACTTTTTGTTTTAAAGTTTATCTACTTTCTTAAAAATTAGGAAGAAGGTTTTTCTTTCCTTTTTAAAAATTCAACTTTTTGGTTCAGAATTCTTGAATTTTGTTTAAACAATTCTTTTCTTGAGAAAAAATTAATCTGTTTTTTTAATTCATCTACTTGGTTAAAATATTAACAACTAGGTTTCCAAGTTGCACGATTTTCAAAAATGATAAACAATTTTTCTTTCCTTCTTTCTTAAAAATTCAACTCTTTGGTTCAGAATTCTTTAATTTTGTTAAAAATTTGTTTTTTCAGTAAAAAATTAATCTGTTTGTTTAAATATTTATCTTCTTGGTTAAAAATTCGTCATTTTTGGTATAAAATTAACTTTTTTTTATCGAAATTTCATATTTCTGATTTGATAATGGAACATTTTTGTATAGAAAACTCGTCATTTTGTCTTGAAAGTTCAATAATTTAGTAGAAAAATTAACTATTTGATTGAAAATTAGTTTTTTTATAACTTAAATTCAGTTGTTAAATTAAAATTTTAACTATTCCATTTTTGGTGAACAATTTAACTTTCTTATTTTAAAAATTCAATAATATCCGAATTAACTGCATAATTCAAGCAGGCACATTTCAAAACTTACTCTGAAAATTACTTTTTTATTTTAATTTTTGATATATAATCGAATTTTATAAGTTACCAAATGCCACAAAAATTTTGATTCCCGAAAAGTTCTTTTTCCCTTAAGCTACTAGAGATATTGAAAAAAGAATCCTTTTTTATAAATACACGCATTATTTTGGCAGGTGTTAAGTGCTCAAATTTTGTTAAGGAATCTGTATTATTATCAGAAAAAAACAAAAATTCTTATCGTCTGTTCAGACTAGATGAAGCTATCAATTAAAACTTTTTTCAAATTAATTTTTTTCTGAAAAAAGATCCATCTAGTCTGAAAAGACGTTAAGACTTTTTGTTATTTTCTGATGATAATACAGATTCCTCGAAAAAAATTTGAATACTTAACACCTAGTAAAATAATACGTGTATTTCTAAAAAAAGATTCTTCTTTCAATCTCTCTAGTAGCTTAAGGGAAACGCAACCGATCGGCAATCAGAAGTACTTTATTAATAGTATTGTTATGATCAACTATTTGATTAAAAATTTAACTATTTTATTAATTCATAACAAACAGAAATAAATATCTCACATAATTTTTGGCTAACCCCTTAATAAATTCACGACAAAAATCTAATCAGCAAAAATGATGTAAGCTAGTGGGACCGAATTGTAAATTGCCATCCAAAATGTAGACTACTCAAATGTTCGAAGCCGAGCCAAATTTTGCAGAATGATCAGGAAATTCAATTTCCAGAGTCCAGGTCCTCAGAAAATCTGCGGATAGTCCTGAGCAGCAGGGTTTTTCTCTTGAGGTGATTCCCGTTCGTTTGAGCGAGTCCGCGCGCTCCGTAATAAGGTCGTCCTGTTTCAGGAACGATGGAACGAAACACATAGACAAGGTGTATCTCTTGAAGTCAGGCTGACTCGAAATCGTTGGGGGTGAATGGAGTATGGGGTTAGGGGGTTGAGGGTTAGGGGTTTGGGGGTTAGGGGGTTGGAAGCTGTTCGAGGAACGTCGAGAGACGAAACGTTGGACACCGGAAGGAAACTGGGGACTCGGGGGTGGCTCGGGGGTAGTTACTGCGGGCCAAGGGGGTTGAAGAGGCAATATAGGAGAAAGCTTATTATTGGAGTTCGCCGCTCTGGTAGAAGAGAACAAAATACAGGCAAGCAGTGATTGCTGTTTCCAATTGAACCTCCGTGCGCCTCGCACGCTCCACCTGAATGAACGAGCTAGCGGAAAATAATCAAGCTACGCCCGAAGCAACTATCTAGCTCTTCGTGTCCCCATCAGCATTATTTTGGATCGGGGTGCATTCATCGTTCTTCGTTTCCCAGGTATCAGAATCAACCCCAAATGTCACCAATACGCACCCTTTTGGTCTAGTGAATTCGGCTCTGATGCTGGTGGTTTTTAGTCTCGATTCGGCAATTTCATCCCTTATTTTTTGACATTTTTGTCGACTGATTTTTTTTTATAATCAATTTAGGGGATATCTAAAATATTTAACTTAAGACAATTTTTTCTTTTTTTAAATTCTGTTGAATCCTGGTTTGATTATTAATATACGAAGCTGCTGCTTGTGTTCTTCACTTTATTTAAAAAAAATCACTAAATTGCGAGACAAAATATTATTTTACTTTTTTTTTTTAAATTTCCAAATCTATTAAGAAACCAACCCTAAACTACGTTATCAATTTGAGTAGAAACTATGGTTGCTAATAAATTAATTTAAAATTAATATTAATTATTTACAGTGACATTAATTTAAAAAATACAAACATTATAATACAATGGCAATAATACAAAAATTAATTAAAAATTACATTTACATCCGAAATGAATTACAAAAAAGAATTAGAAAATCCAAGTACCTTTGGTTTAAAGTTTATTCTTTCTTGTTGAGAAGTTTACTATTATATTTTTGTTTCAGAACTTAATTATTTTAATTAGAAATTGTGTTATTTGGTTAAAAATGTATTATTTTGCCAAAAATTTAACTATTATGTTAAAAAATCATCTATTTTTATCAAAAATTCAACTGCTTGGTTAAAAGTTAAACTAATTTTTTTTTCAAATTATCTTTTTCGTTGCAGATTCTTCTCTTTGGTTGAAAATGTCACTTTTTCGTTGATTTGTTTCTATTTGGCTGGGAAATTCAGTTTTTAAAACTGAAAATTTAACTATTACATTTCTACTTGATTTTTTTGTAGTTAAAAATTTATAGATTTAAAAAATTTTCTTTTTTAGTTAACAATTGATATATTTTGTTAAAAATTCACGATTTATAGTAGAAACCATTTTTTTGTAATCTACATTTTTCGTTTAAAATTCGTCTTTTGGGTTTAAAAGTCATGCTTCAAATATTATCAGTTACAACTTTCATTGAAAATTACAAAATTTGGTAGAAAAGTAAAGTATCTAGTTGAAAATAAACTTTTTTGTTAAAAATTCAATTCTTTTGTAGAAAAGATACATTTTTTTTTAAATTCATCTCTTCATAGATACCATCTTTGTGGTAAAAAATACAACGGTTTGGTTTAAAATTCAACTATTTTGGAATGTGAAAATGAATTTATTTTTGTGAAAATGCATTATTTTATTAGAAAGACATCTTGTTTTTTGTTAAAAATTCAACCACTTGGTTAAAAGTTTAACTGCTTCGTCTAAAATTCATTTTGTTGTTGAAAATCTATCTGTTATGCTAAAAATTATTACCATAAATATTAAATTATATTTTATAACATTATTATATTAATTATATTAATTAATTATAAATTATGTTAAATGGTCTTAAAATTAAATTTGTAGAAAATGTATCTTCTTGGATAAAACATAATCTTTTTGTTTGAAAATACAGCTGTTTTGTTTAAAAATCTACTTATTTGGTTAAATATAACTGTTTTTTATTTCAAACTAAAATATTTGTTTGGAAAAAAATTTACCCATTACATTATCTGTTGAGAATTTATCTTGATTGGTAAAAATTCAGCTACGTTGTTGCAATTTGATCTATTTTGTTAAAAATTTATTTGGTTTTGGTTGTAGATTCCATCAAAATTGAATTATTTTCAAAAATATTGAGCTATTTTGTACGAAATTAAATTTTTGGTTGAAAAATAAAATTATCGGATTGACAATTTAACTATTTTGTAGACAATTCGACTTTGTCTCTTAAAAATTCAACAGGCTTTTTAAAAATTGATATAATTAGTTAAAAATTCGCCTTTCTGATACAAATTCTATCTTCCTCGTGGAAAAATCTATTTTTTGGGTTTAAAATCTAAATTTTTGGTTGCAAATTCATCTTTTTGTGTAAAATTTATATTTTCGAGTTGAAAATTAAACTAGTTGGTTAAAATTTTATATTTTTTGTTGAAGAATGCTATATTTTGTTAAATATAAACCTATTTTTATAAAAATTTAACTACTTCGAAGAAAATTCATCTATCTTGTAGAAAATTAAATTTGTTGTTGATAGAAAAAATTTTGATAGAAAATTCATCCTTTATGGTATAAATATAATCCCTTTGGTTGAAAATTTAACTTTTTGGTTAGAAATTTATCTTTACTAACTTAAAATTCAGCTATCTGGTTTATCCAATTTGTTAATTTTGTTATAAGGTTCACTTTTTTGGTTGAAAATTTATCTTTTTTGTTAATATTTCGTTTTTTTGTCAACAATACATTTTTTATATGAAAAATTAAATATTCTAATTTTGGTTGAAAATTTATACTCTATCAGTTGAAAATTTAACTCTTTGGTTAAAAATTATTCTTTACTGATTGAAAATTCAACTACTCGGTTGAAGTAATTGGTTAATTTTTTTTTTAAGATTCACCTCTTTGGTCGGCATTCATTTTTATAATTCGTCTTTTATTATTTGTCAATAATTAATTTTTTTATCTGAAAATTTGAGCATTCCATTTTTGATGAAAATTTGTCCTTTGGCTTAGAAAAATAATGTTGGATTTTCAAATTTTATATCTTTTTGGTTGAGAATTGAACTATTTTGGTAGATTTTGTTTTTTTGATTGAACTTGTTTAGAATTCATCTTTTATGGTAGAAGTATAATATTTTTGGTTAAAAATTTAACAGTTTGGTTAGAAATTAATATTTACTGATTGAAATTTCCACTAGGTTGGAATACTTTGTTAATTTTTTTAATCACCTTTTGGGTCGAAAATTTAACTTTTTTGTTGATATTTTGATTTTTTTTCGATCAAGAATCGTATTTTTTATCTGAAAATTTATTAATTCCATTTTAGGTTGGAAAAATATACTTTGTTGGAAAATTAAACTGTTTCGTTGATAATACGTTTTTTTGTCAACAATTAATTTTTTTATCTGAAAATTGAGCTATTTCATTTTTGATTGAAAATTTATACTTTATTAGTAAAAATGCAGGTATTTTTGATAAAAATTTGTCTTGTGGATTAGATATTTAATCTTGTATTTTAAGAATGTGTTTTTTTATTTGCGAATTCAAGTATTTTGTTAAATTTTTATTTTAGTTTATTTCAACTGGTTGAAAATTCGTATATTGGTAAAAAATTCATCTTTTAACTGTTTTCTGAAAAATTCGTGTTTTTGTCTGGAGAATTCAACTGCCTTTAGTTGAACTTAATTATTATTATTATTTTTTAAATTAAACCTTTTGTTGCAATTGCATTTTTTTAGAATGAAAATTTTATTACTTTCTTAAAATCGTATTTTTTGTCAAAAATTTAACTGTTATTTTTAATTCAATTTTTAAACAAATTTATTTATTTTTTAAAACTTTCTTATCATTTTAAAATTTTAAATTCGTTCTTCTGAATGGAAAATTAGCTTTTATGATGAAAAAGTCATCTTCTTGGTTTAAAATAAACTTTTATTGTTGAAAATTTATCTCTTAAAAAAATTGTTTCTTCGAGTTGAGAATTTCTTGAAAAGAAATTTCTTCTTAGTAAAAAAATAAACTTTTCGGAAATTTCGGGCTACGCTATTTTTCATAAAAGGGGGGGGGTTAAAAAACTACCGTCGTCAAA
>JAWWLR010000166.1:32292889-32308172 GCA_035041075.1 Acraspis erinacei | reverse complement strand
CGAGGGGGGGGGCCCCTCAATTCCTCTACCCAAATTCAAGAAAATTACCTTTCTCTTAAGCGACTCCTTTCCCAAAAAAGAAGGGTTGCCCCACACACGTAAACCTTTATAGCCTCGAATAAAAGCGACTTTGATCGCTCGGACACAAGTAACAAAAGTCATCCAGGGGGCAGGACTCGGTCGCGTCGGAACAACCCCTAAACCCACAGGGTGGATTTTCACCGGTCGGTGCAGCCGGTAACACCACTGCAATTACACGAGTGCCTCTAACCCTTACGCCCTCTAAACGGCACATAAATACATCGATTCAATTCCGTTTCGACGAGAGAGATAGTTTCCCACCCCCTGCTTGCTGCGACCTTTCTGCTCGCCCTTCTATAAAAATTTATCGACTGGCAAATTGTTTTGCGTGGTGGCCTTCCATGCACAAATAACAAACACGCAGCACCCGCATCGGATGACCAGTGCCCCCCCCAGCCCTTCACCCACCCACCACCCCTAAACGTCCATCCCTCTTTTACTTGTCCTCAACAGGGATGAAATGGCGGGTGAAGTGACCCTCCCAGAGTGCTAAGCCTGTCCAGTGTGGCATTAATTAACAAAAAGTCATTAAACTTTCTACGAGCACTAGGAAAGAGAAGTGTCTCCCTTTTCGAGAAAGGACTTGATTTAGAGTGATTATTTTCTTTGTCTTCTCTTCAGGAGGATCTTTTTTCTGTATTCTTTCAATTAAAAGACTTAGAGTGTAAGTATGTAAAAATTGCATTATTGTTATTATTATTATTATTATTGCATTTAGCCATTTTCATTTTGGGCTAAACGTGTCTCACTTGGTGATGAAGGAAGTTTTTGGAGACGGTAATTGGGGAGGGTGTATAGTTCGAGTATGATGACTAACTCCCCATTTTCTACCTGACGATAGTTCGAGTCTGTTCTTTTGCTCCCCATTTTTAGAGTGATAGGAAGAGAAAAATTAAAGAACGGACTATATTATTGTTATTTTTATACCAATAAGCCTTATCCCTTGCGTGGAGAGCATGACACCCTCAGTTATATCCTGACCATAGTTCGAGTCTGTTCTTCAGCGCCATATTTTCTAGAGTGATAGGAAGTGGGAAGTTAAAGAACAGACTATATAACAATAATTATTATTAGTATACCATTAAGTCATATCCCGTTTGTGGTAAGCTTGACTTACTGGACTCTAACCTGACCATGGTTCGAGTCTGATCTTTAACTCCCCATTTCTACCTGACCATCCCTCGAGTCCGTTCCCTAGCTGTCCGCTGTTTAGAGTGATAGAAATTGGTAAGTTAAAGAAGGGATTATATTATTCTGCTGTCCAAAAGAAGAACCTAGTAAGTGACTTTTGCCATAGAGGTTATTTTGTTATACATGCGCATGAGAAAATAACCTCTATGGCAAAAGTCACTTACGAGGTTCTTCTTTTGGACAGCAGTATTATTATTTTTTATACCATTAAGCAATATCCCTTTCTTAGTCAGCGTGACTCACTCGTTTCTACCCTGACTATAGTGCGAGTCTCATCCTTAACACTACATTTTCTACCTGACCATAGTTCGAGTCTGTTGATTAGCTCCACATTTTCTAGAGTGATATGAATTAGGACACTAAAGAATGGACTATATTATATATTTCTTATACCATCAAGACATATCCCCTTCGGGGTGAGCTTGACACACTCGGTTCCATCCTGACCATAGTTCGAATCCGTTCTTTAGCTCTCTGTTTTTTAGAGTGTCAGGAAGTGGAAAGTTAAAGAACGGACTATTTTTAATATAATAAATTTATTATTATATATTAAAAATTTTAAATGTTGTCACAGGCTTAAGATGGTTGCTGACCAACATGCCGAAAGCATTCTTGGCCAGAGTTGGATTTTTCTTATTTTTTTTTAACAGTTTGCACGGGGTTTGCTGGGTCAAAATTAATTGTTATAAAAGTAGTTCAGCTTTGAACATTCACAGCTTAATTTTTCAACCAAAAATGGAATTTTTTAACAACTAAAGATTTTTTTGTCAAGAAATAAAACAATAGAAACAATAAAAATAGTTGAAATTTCAATTTAAAAACTTAACCTAAAGGAAAGAGATTTATTTTCCAAAATATTCCAATGTTCGACCTAAGATTTTTCAGTCAAGAACGAAAAACAACTTTATCAAAATTATTGAATCTTCGCACCAAAAGACGAAGTTTCTATAAAACAGTTGAATTTTCAACCTGAAAATATAAATTTATAACAAAAAACTGCACTTTCAATAAGCAGTTGACTTTTCAACAAAAAGGAGGAAATTTCAACCAAGAAGATTAATTTTCTGCTATAAAAAAAAGAAATTTTCAAATACATTTTTTTAAATTCAACCAAGAATAGAATAGTTAGACTTTCAGTTAAAAAAATTAATTAAAAAAAAATTTGATATCGGGTGAATTATTTTGAAATCTATTTAAATTCTTTTAAATCACGCGAAATAATTGAAATCCCTTTATATCTCTTAAAATCCTATGAAACCCTTTAAAATCTCGTCAAATCCTTCAAAATTCGTGAAAAATCTTCATAGTCGCATAAATCTTGATAGCCCCATAAAAATGTTCTATAATGCTTTGAAATGCCGTCATCTACTTTAAAATCTCTTAAAGCTCCTAAAATCCCATGAAACCCATTTACAAATTAAAAATCCATAAAGTAGCTTAAGCATTTTAAATTTTAAAAAAATCCCTGATAAAATTGGTTTTGAATTGTTTAATATTCAGTGAATTCTCTTCAAATGATTCAATTTCTTGCAATCATATAAATCCTTGTATGTATCTTAAAATCCTTGAAAATCCTTTGAAATATTTTTCATTTTTTAAATTCCTTCAAATCTACGAAAGCTCCACAAAATCTGCTGAAATACTTCAAAGTTCGTGAAAATATTTCCGCATACCATACAATCTTTTAAAATCATTTTAAATGGCGAGATATATTTAAAAAAACTCTTGAAATCCCTCGAAATCAATTAAATCCCTTAAAAATGGGAAAAATCCTTGAAGCCGTTTGAAATCTTCATAGCCATATAAAAATTTTCTATAATCTTTTGAAATTCCGTCATCTATTTTAAAATCTCTTAAAATCTCCTAAAATCCCATGAAACACATTTAATAATTCAAAAATCCATAAAGTCGCTTTAAACTTTAGAATATTTTCAAAATCGCTGATAAAAATTGTTTTGAATTGATTGAAATTCAGTGCATTCTCTTTAAATGATTCAATTTCGTGAAATCATATAAATTCTTTTATGTCTCTTAAAATCCGTGAAAATCCTTTGAAATCTTTGCAATTCTTTTAAACCCGTTGAAATCTTCGTCGTCTCCACAAAATCCTCTAATATCGTTTAAAATTCGTGAAAATACTTCCGCATCCCATGCAATCTTTTAAAATTCTTTTAAATTACGACACATATCTAAAAATCTCTTGAAATCCCTCAAAATCAATTCAATCCCTTAAAAACTGCGAAAATCTTTAAAGCCGTTTGAAATCTTCAAAACGCCATAAAATTCCTCTATAATCGTTTAAAATCCTTGAAATTCCGTTATCTATTTTTAATTCTCTTAAAATGTCCTAAGATCCCTTGAAACCCATTACAAATTTAAAAATTCTTAAAGGCGCTCAAAACTTCAAAATTTTATAAAAAATCCCTGATAATAATTGTTTTAAATCGTTTGAAATTCAGTGAATTCTTTTCAAAAGATTCAAAATTCTGTTCTATTCCATGCAATCTTCTAAAATCCTTTTAAATGGCGAGAAATATTTAAAAATCTCTTAAAATCCCTTAAAATCAAACTACTCACTAAAAAACTGCGAAAATCCTTAAAGCCGTTTGAAATCTTCAAAACCACACAAAAAACTCCCTAAAACACTTTAAAATCCTTTAAAATTCCGAAATCTATTCGGAAATCTCTTAACATCTCCTAAAATCCCTTGAAACCTTTTCAAAATTCGAAAATCCCTAATATCGCTTAAAATCTTCCAATCCTATAAAAATTCCTGATAATATTTATTTAAAATCGTTTGAAATTCAGTGAATTCTTTTTATATCTTTAGAAATCCTCTTGCATCCCGTTAAATCAGAAAACTTCTTTATATCTTTTATGAATCCGTTGAAATCTTTGCAAATCTTTCAAAATCCCTTTAAATATTCAAAATCTCATTAAATATTTCAAAATCTCTTGAAATACCTTAAAATAAATTAAATCCCTTAAAAGCTCTGAATATCCTTAAAGTCGTTTGCATTATTCAAAACCCCATAAAAATCCTCTATAATCCTTTAAAATCCTTAAAGTAACTTAAAATCTTCAAAATCCTATAAAAACCCCTGCTAAAAATTCTTTATAATCGTTTGAAATTCAGTGAATTATTTTCAAATGTGTCAAAATCCTTTATGAAATCCCGTGAAATCAAATGAACCCTTTTATATCTCTTAAAATTGTTGAATATCCTTTGAGATCTTTGAAAATCCTTCAAAATTCCCTTAAATCTTTTAAGCCTCTTTAAAATTCCTTTAAATCTTTTAAATGTCATTAAAATCCCCTGAAATCTTTCAAAAATTTAGAAAATACTTTGATATCCTTTAAAATTGTTTTTAATCCTTTCAAATACCGCGGTCTATTTTGTGTTTTCTTAAAATCTCTTAATATCCCTTGAAACCCCTAAAAACTTTTAAAATCCTCTAAGTCGCTTTAAATATTGAAAATCCCATAAAAATTTGCTATCAAATCTTAAAACCCAGTAACTTATTTAGAATTCTCTCCAAATCCTCCTGAATTTTGTTCCCTGTCAAGTGTACAATCGAAAAAAATAGTAAAATTTTTTTTCTTTGAAAAAGAGCGGGAAATTTGAATTATTTACTAGCATGAGACCTAAATCCGGCTTCGGATGTCAAAAAAACTGGACCAAACTTCAAAATGAGGAAAGGACTTCCAAACATAATCTTCTTCGCATGAGACAGGCAGCAAAGTTGTAAATTAATATTACTATAAATTAAAATGTATTATGTAAGTTTCGCGGTCGTGTCGGCAGCTTCTTCGCGAATACTATCCGCAACTTTCTCGTCTGTGTAGGTGGGTTAAATGCACAGAAATGTATACAACGTTTTACAGACAAATACAGAGAAGCACTGTTGGCTGCGGTCGCGTGCACTCTTGGGGGCATTCTCAGAAGGAAGGGGTGGCTCGCGGGGTGTCGGTACTAGGCGTCAGAGGAAATCGGGTGGATGGTTTGGGGGGGGGGGGGTTAGTTGAAAGTGAGATGGAGGAAAGCGAGTACGGTAATACCTACAAGGCCATCGTGGTATCTGCTCGCCTAACACCGGAGTTTTCTCGTAAACTCTTAGGAAACTTTGCAGACAAATACAGAAATATTTTGCAATGGAAACACGTCCCTCAGAAATTAAATATCGTGATAAAAGTGTTGCGAATCCCCAGAGAGAGAGAGAGAGAGAGAGACTTAGAGTGAAGAATTTCAAATGAAGCTGAGTTAACCTGATCTAGAGCTGTAATGATATTTCGTAATTGACCCCCCACCCTTGCGGCACAAATGCCACTATACCACTCCTTCACGCGTTTTCAGAGAATTCCTTTTTTTCCATCGTTTTCAAGAAATTTCCCCTCTTTCTCGTTTTTTCGTCCAAGTGCCATCTAAGTAGAACAATTTTTTGATGTGTGTAAACAAATGGAAATTGGTGATTTTATTAAACAAGTAAAGCACAAATACAGAATTTACCCTCTTTTCACGATGTCCGATCTTCACGCGTTTTTAAAGAATTCCTTTTTTACAAAGTTTTCAAGAAATTACCCTCTTTTCACTATAACGCATCTTCACGCGTTTTTGAAGAATTCCTTTTTTACATAGTTTTCAAGAAATTACCCTCTTTTCACTATACCGCATCTTCACGCGTTTTTATGAATTTCTTTTTTACATAGTTTTTAAGAAATTACCCTCTTTTCACTATACTACATTTTCACGCGTTTTTAAAGAATTCCTTTATTTTGCCCTTTGTTTTCAAGAAATTTTCCCCTTTTTCTCGTATTTATCTTTAAATGCGATCTTAATTAATAGACAACAATTATTTGAAATGCGTGAACAAATGAATATTAGTGATTTTATTAAACAAGTAAACCACAAATACAGAATTTACCCTCTTTTCAGTATATCCGATCTTCACGCGTTTTTAAAGAATTCCTCTTTTAAATAGTTTTCAAGAAATTACCCTCTTTTCACTATACCCTATCTTCACGCATTTTTAAAGAATTCCTCTTTTACATAGTTTTCAAGAAATGACCCTCTTTTCACTATACCGCATCTTCACGCGTTTTAGAAGAATTCCTTTATTTTGCCCATTATTTTCAAGAAATTTCCCCTTTTTCTCGTATTTTTCTTTAAATGCGATATTAATTAATAGAAAACAATTATTTGAAATGCGTGCACAAATGAATATTAGTGATTTTATTAAACACGAAAAGCACAAATACAGGATTTACTTTCTTTTCACTATATCCGATCTTCACGAGCTTTAAAGAATTCCTTTTCTACATAGTTTTCAAGAAATTACCCTCTTTTCACTATACTCCATCTTCACGCGTTTTTAAAGAATTCTTTTATTTTGCCCATTGTTTTCAAGAAATTTCTCCTTTTTCTCGTATTTTTCTTTAAATGCGATCTTAATTAATAGAAAACAATTATTTGAAATGTGTGCATAAATGAATGTTAGTGATTTTATTAAACAAGTAGAGCATCTAAATTGAGAATTTACCCTCTTTCCAATATACCCCACCTTCACTCGTTTTAAGGAATTTCTTTTCTTGCATTGTTTTCAATAAATTTTCCTTTTTTCTAGTTTTTTCGCTTAGATGTAATCTGAATTACATAATAGACAATTAATTAATGGACAGCAGTTATTATAAATGAGTTAAAAAATAAAAATTTGTGATTTTATAGAACAAGTGTAACATAAATACAGAATTCAACCTCTTTCCACTATACCGCATCTTCAAGAGTTTTTAATGAATTCCTTTTTTTCATCCTTTTCAAGCAATTTTCCCATTTTATCGTTCTTTTGCACTTAAATAAGATCTGAATGAATAGACAACTTTTTTTTAAATGCGTCAACAAACGAAATGAGAGATTTTATTAAACAAGTAAAGCATCTAAATGCAGATTTTACCCTCTTTCCACTATATCGCTCCTTCACGCGTTTTAAAAATTCCTTTCTTTCTTTTTAAATAAATATAGACAGAATCTAATAATTACGACTATTTTACGACCTTTTTCCAACCTTTTCAAGAAATTTGACCTTTTTCTCATTTTTTCGCCTAATCTTCTTTCCTCTATATCACTCTCTTCACGCGTTTAAAAAAATTCTTTTTTTTATGGATTCAAGAAAATTTCATCTTTTCGCTTAAATGTGATCTGAATTAACAGAAAAGAATTTTTTGTAATGCGTGAACAAATGGAAATTAGTGATTTTATTGAACAAGGCAAAATACAGAATTTACCCTTTTTACACTATACTCATCTTCGGGCGTTTTGAAGAATTCCTTTTTCTTCTATAGTTTCCAAGAAATTTCTCGTTTTCTTGTTTTTCACTTTAATTGGATCCCAATTAATAGACAATTATTTTTTGAAATGTGTCAACTAATGAAAATTAATGATTTTATTAAACAAGTAAAGCATTTAATTACAGAATTCACCTTATTTACACTATATTCCTCTCTTCACGCGTTTTTAAAGAAGTCCTTCTTTCGTCGCTTTCAAGAAATTTTAACTTTTTATCGTTTTTTTTTCGCTTCAAAGGTATCTAATTAAAAGAACTATTATTTTAAATACGTGAAGATATTAAAATTAGGGAATTTATTAAAAAAGTAAATCATGTAAATACAGAATCCACCCTCTTTCCACCATACCCTTCTTCAAGCGGTTTTGAAGAATTCCTTTTTATACATTGTTTTCAAAAAAGTTTCCCTTTTTCTCGTTTTTTTGCTTAGATGCGATCTGAGTTAAAAGAACAATTTTTTTGAATAAGTAAGAAAATGAAAATTAAGGATTTTTTAAAACAAGTAAAACATCTAAATTGAGAATTCATCCTCTTTCTACTATACCACTCTTCACGTGTCTTTAAAGAACTTTTTTTTCATGGTTTTCAAGAAATTTCCCCTTTTTCTCATTTTTCGGTCAACTGCGATCTGAATGAAGAAAATCGACCTGTCTTTGGTTAAAAGATATTTAAAAAATTTTTTTTGCAAGGTCTACTAATATGTTTTTAGTACGGAATTTAACTCTTTTTGTTCCAACTTTTACTGGTTGAAAATTTAACTAATTTATTTTGGGTTGAAAAATCCACTACTTGGTTGACAGATTAACTATTTTATTAAAAATTCATTTTATTGGTCAAAGATTTAATTTCGTTTTTTCTTAAAAAATTAATTTTCTTGGCGTAGAATTATAATCTGTTTCTTCGAACATTCAACTACTTGGTTGAAAGTTAAACTGATTTATTGAAAAATTATTCTTTTGGGTAATGTTTAATAACTTTTATTTAAAATATCAATAATTTGTTGAAAACTCATGATTGAAAACTCAACTAGGTGGTTGAAAATGGAACTTCTTCATTGAACAATAATTTTATTAGTTGAAGATTCATCTTTTTACTTGAAAATTTAACTATTTTGTTTAAAATTCGTATTTTTGTTGTTGTGAGTAATATTTTTCACATGAAAATTAATGTATTTTGTTTTTTGTTGAAAATTTAACTATTTGGTTGAAAAATTGAATATTGTGAACATTAACTTTTTTTTTTGAAAATTCATCAATTTCTTCGAAATTTTTGTTCGATCTTGACTGCAAAGTCTTTGAACATTCATGTTTTTGGACAAACTCGACTGTTTTTTAATTGAAATGAAATTTTTTTTAAAGAACAAATATTACATTTTTTGTTGAGAACTAATATTTTTTAACTGAAAATCCCACTGCTTTGTTCAAAATTAGTCGTTTTTGGATTGAATCTTTTTTGGATTGAAAATAAATTTGTATTGTTGTTAAAAAAGTTCTTGGTTAAAAATTAAAATGTCATCTAAAAAAATCGTCTTTTTGACTTAAATGTTCAACTATTTGTGTAAAAATGACACTGTTTACGTCTGAAGCTATTAAAAAAAAATTTTTAATTAAATTAAACATTAAACTATTTAAAAAAAATACGTCTATTTGTTTGGAAGTTGATCTTTCCTGTTAGAGTCATCTTTTTCGGTAAAAAATTTTAATGTTTCATTAAAAATTCGTCTTTTTGGATACCTTATTTTTTCGATTAAATCTTCATATTTTTTGGTAGAAATTTGATCTTTCTTGGTTGAAGATTCGAATGTATTGAAAAAATTAATCTTTTGTCTTGAAGGTCCAATTAATTTTTTTTAAATACAATCAATTATTATTATATAATGAGTATTAAAATTATGTATATATATATATAAAAACAGTATACAAATTTTGTATAAAATTTAAACAAATATATTAAAAAATAATAAGAAAATAAAATAAATCTTTTTTATTAATATATAACCACAATTTTGTTTAATATAACCGTTTGTGGTTGAAATTAATTTGTTGTTTTTGTTAGAAAATTCGATTGTTTGGTCAAAAATTTATCTTTGAAGGTCGAAAATTAAACTATTTTGTCAAAAATTCAACCTTTTTGTTTGTTGTTGTTTTGTTGAAAGAAAAACTATTTGGTTAAAAATGTATCTTTTCCGATTTAAAACTCAATATTTGATTGAAATTTCAACTAATTTGTTAAAAATTTAATTATTTTGTTAAATATGCAACTATCTGGTTAAAATTTTTTTTTCAAAAGTTCAACTACTTTGATGAAATGAATTCTGATATTAATGTTAATGTTAACTTTTCTGAAAGTTCGACTTTTGAGATTAAATATTTTTTGGATTGATCTTTTTTGATCGAAAAATTCTTACAGGAAAATTAATCTTGTTTGAACATTCAAATGGCTTTTTAAAAAAATTCGTCCTTTGGGCTTGAAGGTTTATATATTGCTTCAAAAACGCAACTATATGTGGTTGCAGCTACTTTTTTTTTTTAAATTTGACCATTTGGTTATAAATTCGTCTTTATAGGTTGAAAATTCAATTATTTGGGTCAAAATTTAAACAATTTGTTTAAAATGTATCCCTTTTGTTTGGAAGCCTGAATATTCGGTTTTAAATGCAACTATTTGGTTTACAATTTTTTTTGTTTACAAATTAATTTTTGTTTAATTTCACTATATTGTTTGAAAAGTTGCTCTTTTTGTTCGAAAATTCAACTTCTATGATGAAAATTCTACTTTTTAAATTGTATCTTTTTTAGATTGGAACTTCATCTTTTTGGTAGAAGATTGAAGATTTCCAGTTTCAAGGTTAAAAATTTAACTAATTTGTAAAAAAATCGTCACTTTTGTTTTGAAAGTGCAACAATTTGTTCTTAGCTTAATTTTTTGTTTACTGAAAACTACATAGTTGCAAAATCACCTTCCTTGGTTGAAAATTCAACTTTTTTGTTTAAAAATTGATCTTATTTGTTGAAATTCAATATATTTCAACTTAATCTATTAATTAATAAATATAGAACCTATAATATAATTTTATTAAAAATAAATTATTCCCCTTTTTCGTTAAAAATCACCCTATTTCCCCTGCTTTGAAAGACATTTATCAAATAAGATCGAAGATTAAATTTTAATTCAAATTGTCTATTCAAATATTTGTGCCCCCAAAATTTTAGAATGGCCCTCATTGCAATTTGGAGAAAGAATAATTAGTTTATTTAAAAAAGAATATAATAGTGAAAAATTTACACAGTAGATTTTAGGATAGAAAGTTCTGGTCTAAATTTTCGTTTGTTAATTTAGTCTAACAATTGAAGCACTGACATCCATATATGTTCTACACATACGTAGACACACACACACACGCACTTGATCCAACCAAGAGTATTAACCTGCGTACCTCGGGACTCTAAACTCTTAAAATGTTATGACGTGGAACTCGTGATTTCATGGAACATTTAATCACTATATCGGTAAATAGCCGAAATAGGGGTTCTCGACAGTTAGGAAGCTAAACTGATATTATAGGAAGGATCCGTATCAGCAATTTGCAAATATTAAGCCAATAATCCACTCTAAAGGAGATTATACTTTAGTTTATAGGCTATAACAAACAAAATGTTACTTCATTTGAGAAGTGGGCGAACAAAAGATGATAAATCCATTTAAAATGATTTCTCAAAAATTAGACAAAAAAGTATTTAAAAAAGGCCAGAAATATAAGAAAAATTCTAAAATAGGTTGTCCAATGAGAACCTTCAATTTTTATTTTGCTTTCGAGAAAGTTAAATTTAAATCCCCCAAAAGAACGCTTTTAGGCATGGCTTGCTTTCTTTTTGTATTTTGACGCATGATGAAACTTGATGCAACTAACGCGCTAAGAGTGCGGCCTTCGAGCGATTGGTCACGCTTGACTGAACAGTGTCTCTCTTTCGGCCCGGCGAACAGTGGGAGAAAAAGCACAGTTTTTGGACAAAACTCGACTGAAAGTGCAATTCTTAACGGATTTTGATTTTTCTTTTTTAGAATTGATCGTAAGGCTTCCAGGTATAACATTTACTTTAGTTTATTTTTGTTGCTAAACTTTTCCATGACATCATTTTTTCTAAGACTTTGAAATTAATTAAAAAGGTCATAAATCGATGTAAAAAATAACTACAAATAATTTATTTGTTGGTTAGTGTAGCAAAAAATTTTTTAATAGTGTTATAAACAAATTAATTAACAAAAGTCATTTTTTCGTGATTTGCAATGATTAGCTGATTTTGACCCATAGCTTTTGTATAAAGTAGCTCAGATAATGATGTGCCCTTACAATAAGTTAAGAAAAGCTAATGATTGCCAATTAGTTAAACAATTTTTATAAACAAATTCACATTTTCACAATTTTGTTATGAAAAGGCTTGATTTTTTTGCGGAATCAACTTAAAATGTTTTTCCTAAGACTCCTTGCTATTATATTTTTCATAGTGATCAAAAAATATTTATTATTTAAACCATTTTTATAAACAAATGCACATTTTGACAATTTTTTGATGAAAAGGCTTGGCTGGTTAGATTCCAAAAAAAGTTAAACCTATTCATGGAAAAATTGTCAAAATGTGTATTTGTTTATGAAAATCATTTAAATAATTATCATTTTCTGTCACCATTAAAAATATGATAGCACAGATACTTTTGCAAGATGTTTCGAATTAATTCCGCAAAAAATCCAGTCTATTAATGAAAAAAATGGCTCAAAATGCGCACTTGTTTATAAAAATTGTTTAAACAATAAACATCTTTTGGTCACTATGAAAAATTTAATAGCCAGGAGTCTTAGGAAAAACATTTTAAGTTGATTCCGTAAAAAATCAAGCCTTTTCATAAAAAAATGGTCAAAATGTGCATTTGTTTATAAAGATTGTTTAAATGATTAACATTTTTAGGTCAATATTAAAAAAATGATAGCAAGGAGTCTTAGGCTAAACATTTTAGGTAGATTCCGTAATAAAATCAAGCCTTTTCATCAAAAAATGGGCAAAATATGCATTTGTTTATAAAAGTTGTTTAAATAATAAACACCTTTTGATCACTATGAAAAATATAAAAGCAAGGACTCTTAGGCAAAACATTTTAAGTTGATTCCGCAAAAAAATCAAGCTTTTTCATCATTAATTGTCAAAATATGGATTTGTTTATAAAAATGGTTTAAATAATTAGCAATCATTAGCTATTCTTAACTTATTGTAAGATCACATCATTATCTGAGATATTTTATACAAAGGATATGGGTCAAAATTATCTAATCATTGCAAATAACGAAAAAATGACTTTTGTTAATTAATTTGTTTATAACTATTAAAATTTTTTGGTTTCTCTAACCCACTAATAAATTATTTGTAATTAGTTTTTACATTGATTTATGACATTTTTTAATTAATTTCAAAGTCTTGGAAGAAATGGTATCATGGAAAAGTTTAGCAATAAAAAGTTGTAAGTTTGTTGTTAAATAACGAATTTCCATTAAGTCAAAATAAAAATTGCACTGTTAAATATTATACCTGGAAGCAGTCGATTTTTTGCTTTAAAATAAAATTCTGGCTGAACCTTCGGACTTATTTGGATGTTTTTTTAAAGCTGATACAATTTCAAAGAAAGCTGTGGCGCCTGATTTTTAATTTAGTTTTTCAATTTTTTATAAATAAATAAATATGACGAAAAAATGGCCATTTTTTCTATTTTACGTTCCCGGTGCTCGTCAATAATAGGAGAATTGTTGTAATCGCCGACGTTTCATAGATTTACATTATATAAAGATATTCCATCTTGATACCATAAAGAAAAAATTGTTTATAAACAAATTATTTGTTGAAAATGTGTTTTCTATCATTTTCAATAATTTAACGTTTTTTGAAAGTTATATTGGAAGAAATTTGAATGGAAACATTATTTTAATTAAAGAAATTTCTCTTAAGTCTATTCTTGTTAATATTATAAACAAATTTAATAAACAAATGCATTATTCAGGCATTTGTCGTCAAAAAAATTGTTTTTTTTCGATGTCAATTTTTTGAAATTAGGAACCTCATGATAATTTCAGAAAATTCATAATTTTTTGATAAATTTTATGACTTTATCAAACAAAATTAATAAACAAATGAAATATTTGGGCATTTTTCGACGTAAAAAATTCGTTTTTTTCAATGTCAGTCTTTTTCATTGGGAACTTTACGATACTTTTAGTAACATTCATAATTAGTTGATTAATTTTATGTTTTTGTTAAATAAATTTAATTAAAAAATGCATTATTTGGGTATTTGTCGACGTGAAAATTCGTTTCTTTCAATTTTTATGATTGTTTAAAATAATTTTAATAAAAACAAACGCATTATTTGGATGATCTTTCGACGGATAAATTCTTTCTTTCTTCATTTCAATATTTTTAATAGGGAAATTCATTATAATTTCAGAAAAATTCAGAATCAGTTAGAAAATTTTTTTTAAGTTTATAAATTGTATAAATGCTTAAGAAACGAATTAATTTGATGAAAAACAAATTTTATTGTTTCACTTTTTTGCTGAAAACTAATCGAGGGGCAGTAGCGGAAATTAGGGGAGGGAAAGTAAAATAGGAGGTTAGGAAAACGAGGTTATGATAAATAGGGAAAGTAAAGGACGAGAAGGAGAGGGCAAATAGTGATGTATGATAAGTCTAAGTAGTGATGTATGATACTTGGAGGAAGTAGTGATGTACGTTAAGTAGGGAAGCAGTGATGTATGAGAACCTGATGAAGTAGTGATGTATGATAAGTATTAGAAGTAGCGATGTATGATAAGCCGGGGGAAAGTAGTGATGTATGATAATTGGGAGAAGTAGTGATGTATGATATGTAGGGGAAGGGAGAAGAAGCTAGGAAGGGGGTAGTGAGAGTGGATGTAAGTAAGAGTTAGCTATGAAAGCAATGAGAGCGTTAAATAAAGGAGGAAGCATTCGAAGAAGGGATGGGGGTAAATGCTAAAGTGTGGGAAGGGAAATGTGGGGATGCAGGGCAGCAGAAGTAAACAGAATTTCATCTTATTTTCAATTAAAAAATAAATAAAAAATGAAAATCGATAGCAGGCGTCAATTTCCTCGGAGGTCATTCAAGCCAAATAGTTATTGCAGGGGGTGGGGTTTTGGGGGCGGCGGGTGTATGTACCAATTACAGAGACAACTATTGTGCGGCTCTCATTAAACGACGGCAACAAATTCGATTACTTCTGGTTCCAAATTTCACCGCTCGGTAAATGGCACCGAAACCGCTCTCCACCCTCAAGAGGGTAGAATACGCCCGAGACCATTTTCCCCGGTTCGAAGCACCCGGATTCTCCGGTGAATTTATTTTACGACTAAACAGAAAATTAGTGAACGTTTCGGGTTTGCGGTGTTTAGGCTCGGTAAAACAACACCCGAGAATTTCAGCACGAGACACAGCTACGATTTCTAGATTAATGGGGACCAAAAAGGAGGGGTTGCTTCTCTAAGGAAGGGTAACTTATTCTCAAGGGTCTCAATTCAATTTTCCGAATTTTCTACATTTTTCTTCAGGGAAGGTCCATTAATTACGTGAGGATAAATTTTGAACTTTTGACCCCCTCCCCCCTATTGTAAGAA
>JAWWLR010000166.1:32262329-32272876 GCA_035041075.1 Acraspis erinacei | reverse complement strand
TTACTTGGTCGCTCGAGTTTAGGAGTCTACGGGACTTGCACAGACTGGGGTTCTGATGAACCTCCTCGCCCTGGTGGCCGTTAGGGCGTATCGAAAAGACAAAGTATTTCTTTTAAGATCGTAATGAAATCTACCTTCTTATGAACCATTTTATGTTTCGAAATCAGAACACATAAAAGATCACAAATTATTCGATTTTCAACTTGGTTCTTCGAGGCTCATTAGAGACAAATATCTAACAAACAAATGAAAGCAGAAAAAGGAAAGAAAACCAAAACCAGCCTCTTACTTTTATTCTCCTTCTTTCTTCGTCTTTTTTATGTTACTGGGGACAAATATGTTTCGAAGCCAATTCAGACTTGCTGATCAGGTTTTATATAGGAAAACTACTGACATGAAGAGCAGAACCTTTTATTGAATGAATTCGCATGATTAGAAGATGTTAGCTTTGTTGGTGCATTGGTCTATTCCAATTTTCGAGGAAATTCCTCTGTATAGGCTTATTTCAGAGTTATATCTTGTTCCAACCATGTTGTATACAATGATTAATTGATATTATTGGATGTTGAGTAGGTAAGACAATTAATGAGAGATGCTAGCTTTGTTGGTGTATTGATATATAATAGTCTATACTGGTCAGTATACTAACGAAGCTACCATCCTTTAATTAATCTTCTCATCCGGTGAACATCTAATAACACCAGCTAATCATAGTGTGTAACAGGTTTGAAACAAGGTACAACTTTGCAAAGAGCCAACTATACAGAGGAATTCTTTTAAGGGAATGAAATAAATGAGTATACCAATAAAGTTAAAATCTTTTAATTAATTTTTTTCAGCTAGTCTACATGAAATAACATCAGCTAATCATACAACAAGGTTTAAAGTAGATACAACCCTGGAGACAAACAACAACAAAAGAAGATTCTTTTAAAGGATTTGAATAGACCAATATACCATAGAATCTAAACTCTTTTAGTTAATTTTCTCACCTACATAGTGTACATTCAATAACATCAGCTAATCATAAAAAATGCTTGGAAGAAGATACAACCAAGGAACAAGCTAACTATACAGATGAATTCTTTTAAAGATTTTGATTAGACCAGTAAACCAACGACCCTGGCATGTTTTAATTAATTATCTCACCTAGTTTACATTCAACAATATCAGCTAAACATACACATTCTTTGCAAGAAACCAACAAACCTAACAAACCTAACATGTTTTAATTAATTTGCTCGCCTATTCTACATTTACTAACATCAGCTAATCATAGAGCATTTTTGGAAGAAGATACAACTATGAAAGAAGCAAACTATACAGAGGAATTCTTTTAAGGGATGGGAATTGTCCAGTACACCAACAAAACTAAAATCTTTTAAATAACTCTCTCTCCTAGTCTGCATGAAATGACAGCAGCTAATCACAAAAAATCGTTGAACGCAGATACATTCAGCAAAACAAGAAAACTGAAAAGGATTATTTCAAAGGATTTAAATAGACCAGTATACCAACAATACTAAAAAATTTTGCTTAATTTTCTCACATAGACTACAATCAATAAAAACAGCTAATTACAAAAAACGGTTAAAAGATACAACTATTTAACAAGCTAACTATATGGATAAATTCTTGTAAAGGATTTGAATAGACTAGTAAACCAATAAACCGAACATGTTTAAATTAATTTCTTTCCCTAGTCTAAATTCAATAAGATTATCTAATCATACAACATGGTTGAAAGAATATACAACCATGGAACCAGAATGCGATAGAGAACTAGTCCTTCAATGTATTGGAATAGAACATTATATCAACAAAGCTAATCTTTAAATTTAATTTTCTCTCCTGATAAACATTCAATAACATCAGCTAATCATAAAAAAAGGGTGGAAGAAGATACAACCATTGAACGGGCTAACTATACAGATGAATTCTTTCCAAGGACTAGAATAGATCAGTCTACCAAAAAAGCTAACGTCTTTTAATTAATATTCGCTTCTGGTCGACATCCAAAAACATCAGCTAATCATAGTCTACAACATGGTTGGAACAAGTTGAAACTATGGAACGAGCCAACTCCACAAAGGAATTCTTTCAAAGGATTATGATAAAAACTAAACCAACAAATCTAACATGTTTTAATTAGTTTTCCCAGCTTGCCTATATTCATTAAAATCAGTTAATAATTCAACATGGTGGAAATAAGATACAGCACTTGGACAAGAACCCTGTACAAAAGGTTTTTTTTAAAGAATTTAAATAGACTAGTATACCAAGAAACCTAACTTGTTTCAATTAATTTGCTCAACTAGTCTCCACTCAATAACATCAGCTAATCATAAAAAAACGCTTAGAAGAAGATACAAACATGGAATGAGCTAACTATGCATATGAATTATTCCAAAAGGATTGGAATATAACAGTATACCAACAAAACTAAAATCTTTTAATTAAGTTTCTCACCTAGTGTACATTCAATAACATGAGATAATCATACAATATGGTTGAAAGAAAATACATCCAGGAAAAAAAAGAAAACTAAAAAGGATTATTTTAAAGGATTTGAAAAGACCAGTATACCAACAAAATTAAAAAATTTAAATTAATATTCTAATCTGTTCGACATCCAAGAACATCAGCTAATCATATTTTACAACATGGTTGGAACAAGGCACAGCTATGGAACTATCTAACTATACAGCTGATTTCTTTTAATGGGTTTGAATAGACCAGTAAACCAACGAACCTAACATCTTTCAATTAATTTTTTTCATCTAGTCTATATTCAATAACATCAGTTAATCATACAACATTTTTGCAAGCAAATACAACCCAGGAATGAGACACGTTTTAATTAATTTGCTCATCTAGTCTACATTCCATAAGATCAGCTAATCATCAAAAATCGTCGGAAGAGGATACACCCATGAAATGGGCTAACTAATCAGATGAATTCTTCCCAAGGATTCGGATAAAACAATAAACGAAAAAAACTAAAATGTTTTAATTAGTTTACCCACCTAGTCTATATTAATTAAAATCAGCTAATCATACGACATGGTTGAAAGAAGATGCAACTCTGGAACAAGATAACTGTACTAAAGGGTTCTTTCAAATAATTTGAATAGACTAGTATACTAACAAACCTAACATGTTTTAATTAATTTGTTTATTTTGTCTACATTCAATAACATCAGTTAATCATAAAAAACGGTTGGAAGAAGATGCAACCATAGAACGAGATAACTGTGCAGATGAATTATTCCAAAGGATTGGAAGAGAACAGTATACCAACAAAGCTCAAATCTTTTAATTAAGTTTCTCACCTAGCCTACATTCAATAACATCAGATAATCATAAAACATGATTAACAGAAGATACAACCCTGGAACGAGACAGCTATACAAAATGATTCTTTCAAAGAATTTGAAAACACTAGTATAACAACAAAGCTAAAATCGTTTAATTAATTTTCTCACATAGTGTACATTAAGTAACATCAGCTAATCATAAAAAGCATTCATTTCTAATTCTAAGCATTAGAATAGATGAGTACATCAAAAAATCTAAAATCTTTTGATTTATTTTCTTGTCTGGTAGGCATCCAATAGCAACAGCGAATTTACATAATGCCAATAACAAACAGGAAATTTTGTTACAGCTCGAGAGTTCCTTTTTAAAATTAATAGCTTTGTTATCATCTCTATTTATAAATAAAATCTTCATAAGCTCTTTTTTTATTTTTCTCATAATTAATCATCGTAAAATCATCTCAATTAAATCCTGTTTATGTGTGTCCATTTTATGGCTTCTCAAGAAGCCATGGGATAAATGATGATTTGAAATAGTGGTGACAATATAAAATCTTTTAATATTTTTATCCAAATATTTGTAATGCTTATGCTCTATATAATTTCAAATTAGCCTGACTAGAAAATCAGAAAAGTTACTCTGAAAAATCATCAAATAATCCATAAAAGTTTTCAAAGCATCAATAACAAATAGGGGTGCGTTTTTAATTTTAATTGAAATTGCGAAAATATCATCAAATCATATTTTGGTTTCTTTTGACGTGACAGCCATGTTTTCAATCATCAAAAGTTTTCTTCAAAAAATAAAATATGTTCTCATTCATTTATTTTAAATTTAATAACAATTGTTATCAACAAAGATTTCTACTGGTAATATTGATAGTTTTCCTATAAATGATCCCTAAAAAGAAATGATAAATTGGCTTCAATGCTAAAATATTTTAGATCTTTTTATAGAAATAAATCAATTTTTATTTAAATATTGTTTAAACGATGTTTTTAAATGATCAATTTTCGAAATGTGAGATTTTTCCAATTATTTTTTTTCTGTTTGAACAATTGCTACCTCGAAATGAAAAAAATAATAACATTTTTTTTGTGATAATTATATCGTAGAGGGGGGCGGGTAACGCAGAATGTCACATCACGCATGGAAAACATTTTAAAAATTCAACTATTTAATGTTTTATTAAATAATAAACTATTTTGTTAAACATTCATTTTATTAACTGAAGATGTAACTATTTTGTTTTAAATTATTAATTTTTAAATTTCCATCACTTTGCTAAAAATTTACTGTGGTTAAAACTTCAACTATTTTGTCAAATTAAAGATTTAACTTTTTTTGAACATTCTTTTTAACTTT
Organism: Acraspis erinacei; assembly: GCA_035041075.1. Classification (NCBI taxonomy): domain Eukaryota; kingdom Metazoa; phylum Arthropoda; class Insecta; order Hymenoptera; family Cynipidae; genus Acraspis; species Acraspis erinacei. Next base: position 32,268,193 of record JAWWLR010000166.1, on the reverse strand, counting down.
GGTTGAAAAGTAATTATTTCAACTGAAAATTTAACTATTCTTTTCGTGATTGAAGATTGATCGTCCTTTTTTAAAAATTCAACCATTAAACATTAAATTGAAGATTCATGTTTTTGTTGAAAATTCAAATATAGTTCAAATATTTAACTATGTTGTCAAAAATTTATTTTTGACTGGGTCAAAATTGAACTATTTTGATCAAAATTATTTTCTTTGGTTGAGAATTGATTTTGTTAGCTGAACATTTGTTTCTTCTATTTTTTGTTAAAAATTGATAGCTCATAGTTGAAAATTAAACTATTTATTTTTTCATTGCAAATGAAATTTTTTCAATTCGACTACTTGCTTGAAAAACGAACTACTTTGATAAACATTTATTTCACTTTTTAGAAAATTTAATTATTGGATTTAAAATGTAATTATTCTACTAAAAATGTAAACATTGCATTAAAAATTGAACTTAAGTCTTTTTTATTAAAAAATTCGAACATTTGGTTGAAAATTCAACTATTTTTTTGAATGTATGCCTTTTGCTTTAAACTTCAACTTATTGTTGAAAATTCGTTTAATAAACTTTTTTTGAGGATTCATATTTTTAGGTTGCAAATTCATCTATGTGCTTCAATATTCAACTATTTTGTTAAAAATTTATTTTACCAGTTAAAAATTAACCTATATTGATTAAAATGCTTTTTCTTGGTTGAAAATCAATTTTTTAAATTGAAAGTTAAGCTTCTAGTTTTATCTGAAAAATCAACTATTTTTTTCAAAATTTCACTATTTTTCTTCAAATATAATTATTTTTTCAAAATGTCAACAATTTTGTCAAAAATTTAATTATTTTGCTTCAAATGCAATTATATTATTAAAAATTAAACTATTTTTTTGAAAATGTAATTATTTTGTCAAAAACCTGACTGCGTTTTAAACATTCGTCTTTACAAACAGAAAATTACTATTTTTGTTTCAAGTTTAATATTTTTTGTTTAAAAATTGTTTGTTAAAAGTTAAATATTTTGTTAAGAATTGAACTATTTTGTTAAAAAGTCATCTTCTTCTTTGAGAGTTAAACTGCTTTGTTGAAAATTCGTATTTTTAATTCAAAAATTTATCTTCTTTGGGTTACAAAGTTCTTGGTTAAAAATGAAACTGTCTTCTACAATATTCAACTTTTAAGCTTGAAAACTCAAAAACTCTTTCAATGAAATTTCATTTTTTTTTGTTAGAAAATTAGTTAGTCAGTTTCCAAGTTTTATTAGAAAGTACAAAGTTTATTATAAAATGTAAGAAATTGATAAAATTACAATAATGAGAATAAAAAATGCCATGAAATAATCATTTTTTTTTGTACATAAGATCAACATTAATGCGAAAATATAAGATAATTTGGTATTCTATCAATCATTTTTGGCCTTAAAATACTGAGAAATAAAAGGATTTTCTTTATTTAGAAGTGAGAAATTTTTTTTCTTTGAAGAGATAAATTTTGGCACGTACGAAATACTTTTTATTTTTATTAAAAAAAATTAAATAAAATAAAAAATATTTTGTTTTTTGACCAGCCAATGTTTTCTCTCAAACTTGGCTGCGAGAGTCTGATCGGTTTGCCCCCTCGAAGAAACGATCGATCTTCGACACAGATGATCTCAAAATAGAATCCACTAAAATTGGAAACTTGAAAAGAACAGATTTCGTTCGATAGAATGTGAAGCAATTGAAACTTTCGATTCATTTTTTAGTGAATCGATTTTTGGACAAAAATTTGAGTCCAAGAAAGATAAATTTTCAATAAAAAAATTAATTTTCAACCAAGAACCAATAAAAAATTAATTTTCAGTCCAGGGAGATCAATTTTCTATAAAGAAAAAGGATGAATTTGAAACAAAAGAGTGAAATTTTCACAAAAAAGATGAGTTTTAAAAAATTTTATTTAAATTTTTAAATAAAAAGTTGAATTTGTAACCACATAGGTGAATTTTAACATACAAAGATCAATTTTCAAACAAATAGTTAATATTTCTCAAAAAATTCAAATTAAAAAAAATGGTTAGATTTTCAACATAATTAATTTAATTTTAAAAAAAAAATTGAATTTTTAACCAAATAGGTGAATTTTTACATACAAAGATGAATTTTCATCCAAATAGTTAAACTATAAGAGAAAATAAAATAATAAAATAGTTTAATTTTAAAGCAAAAAAGCGAATTTTCTTTTATAAAAGGTGAATTAATTTTTAACAAAATAGTTGAATTTTCAGATAAAGTTATGAATGTTAAACAAAAAGAAATTCATTTTTCACAAAGAAGTTCAACCATAAATGATAAAATTTCTAACAAAACCATACATTTTTATTCAAGGAAGATTTTTCAATCAAGAAAGAAGAAAAATGGCAACCAAATTTTTTTAATTTAAAACAAATCGTTGAATTTCCAAGTAACTTTTCAGGAAAGAAGTGAACGAAACAGTTAAATTTTGGATTAAATAAATAAAAGAAAGACCCATTTTCATTAAATAGTTAAATCTTTAACAAAAAGTTCATTTTTAACAACAAATTTCCATTTTCTATAAAGTAGTTGAAGTTTTAATATCAAAATATTTAAACGAAACATTTCCACTAAATTTAAAATTTTCAAACCAATAAAAAGACCAATAAACCAATAAAAAGACAAATTCTTATGTAAAAATTAAACAGTAGAAGTGTTAACTAGAGACAGCAAAATTTGCAGCAAAAACGAAATTAGTTATATTATTATTTGAAAAAATTAATTTTCAACTAAATAAAAAACGAATTTTCAAAAAAGTTCTAAGGTTTTTTCTTTTAACCAAGTGTTCGAATTTTTAATTAAGATGATTAATTTTTTTTACAAAAAATCTCGAAATTGCAACAAAATACATTAATTTTTATGGAAGGATTTGAATTTTTAACCAAGAGAACCATTTTTAACCAAAAATGGAAAAGTTTATTTTCCAGTGAAGAAATTAATTTTGAAACAAAAAGGCGAATTTTCAAAAATATAATTTATTCTACAATCAATAAAATGAATTCTTGAGAAAGTCGTTAAAATTTCAACCAAGAAATTGAACATACAAAAAAAATCATTTTCACTAAAATATTAAAAATTTAATTTTCAAGTAAAAACGAGAAAGTTTCAACTGAAAATAGAGTTAAATTTTAAGTAAAAAAAATCGATAACAAAAAATGAATTATTCACAACATAGTTAAATTTTCAATGAATAAAATAAATTCTCAAGAAAATAGTTCAAACTTCAACCAAGTAATTGAACTTTTAACTTAAAAAATTAATATTTAATGTAAAATTTAAAAGTTGATATTTTAATCAAACGAGACTTGAATTTTTAATTAAATATAGTTTAATCAAACAAAAGTGATTATTTTTTCAAATCTTAAAGAAGAATTTTCAACAGAAGGGTTTAATTTTCAATGTTCAAAAGATTGAAACTTTCAACAACAACAAAAAACTTATTGTTAACAAAATACTTAAATATTTAGACAAAAAATAGATATTCAATTATTAAAGTGATTTTTTAACAAAGCAGTTCAATTTTTAACCAAGTAGTTGTATTTTCAAGCATATAGTTTTAACTAAAAGTGATAAATTATTAACAAAATAATACATTTTTAACTGAATAATAATAAATAAACAATTTTTATAAAAAAGTAATGTCAAATAAAATAGTGAAATCTTCAACTAATAAAATGAATTTTCAACAAGTTAATTAAAATTTCAACCAATAAAATAATTACTTAAAATAGCAGTTCAACTCTCAGCCAAGTAGTTAAACATTCAACTAAACAAAATTCATTCTTAATTAAAAAGTTAAATTTTTTAATAAAAACAATGAATTTTCTACCGAAAATAAAAAAATTAATTCTTTAGTTAAGATAGATTAATTAATTTTTTTAAATAAAATAATTATTTTTAATCAATAAAATGAATATCTAATAAAGTAGTTCAACTTTGAACCAGGTAATCTTACATTTAACCATACAAAATTAATTTTTAATGTAAAATTTTCAAATAAATTAATTTAAACATTCAATGAATTTGTTAAAAAATATTTAAATTATCATTTATTAAAATTAAATGCTCAATAAAATAGTTCAAATTTTAACCGAGGAATTTAACTTTTAACTAAAAAAAATTAATTTTCAATAAAAAATTTAATATTTGAATTTTCAAATAAAAGCGATGACTTTCCATCAAAAGATAGAATAGTTAAATTTTCGGTTAACAAATTAATTTAAACCAGGAAAGAATTTTCAACAAATTAGTTAAATTCTCAATTAATATAATGATTGGTCAATAAAACAGTTTAACTTTTAACCAATTAATTTATTTTTCAAATAAACAAAGTCAATTCCTAATGGGAAATATAATAATTAAATTTTAAACTAAAAACGATCAATTTCCAGACAAAAATGGATGAGTTCTATTAAAAAAAAAGAATGTTGAAGAAAACAGTTACATTTTCATCGAATAAAATGAATGCTTATTAAAGTATTTTAACTTTTAACTATACAAAATTAATTTGCAATGAAGAATTTAATAGTTAAATTTTGAAATAAAAACGATGAATTGCCATTAAAAAATGAAATAGCTGAAATTTTAGTTTAAAAAATCTATTTAAAAAAATTAATTATGAACAAAGTATTTAAATTTCCATTCAATGAAACGAATACTTAATAAAATAAATCCACTTTCAATCATGTAATTGAACTTTTAACTTAACAATATTAATTCTCAATACATAATTGAATAGTTGAATTTCCATCTAAAAACGATCCACTTTCTGCCAAAAATTGATTAGTTAAATATTTAACAAAAAAATCGAATTTTCAATATAATAGTTAAATTTCCAACCAATAAAATGAATACTCAACAAAAATTAATATAAAAAAACTCAGTTTTAACAAAATAGTTATTTTTAATCAATGAAACGAATGCACAATAAATTAGTTCCATTTTTACTTTTAGTTTACTTTTAGTTATACAAAATTAATTATTATTGACGAATTTAATAGTTTAGTTTTTAAATAAAAACGATAAATTTCCATCAAAAAATGGAACAGTTAAAGAAGCTACGAATTTTTAACAAAATATTTAAATTTTGTTTATTAAAATGAATGTGCAATAAAACAATTCAACTTTCAACCAAGGAATTTAACTTTTAACTAAAAAAATTAATTTTTAATCTATAATTAAAAGTTTGTATTCAATGAAACGAATGCTTGATAAAATAAATCAACTTTCAATCAAGTAATTGAACTTTTGACCAAACAAAATTAATTCTCATCGAAAAAGTTAATAGTTGATTTTTAAAATAAAATGAATCAACTTTCAGCTATGAACAAATTAGTTAAATTTTTAGTTAACAAAATTAATTTTCAACTAAAAAAGAACGAATTTGCAATAAAATTTTTTAATCAGAACAAGATATTTTTGCAATCGAAAAACAAAGGACATCAATCCACCTCTCTTTAAATAAATCGTTACCTACTTTCCCTGAAAGAATGCGTAAAAAATAAAAGGAGGTGCCACATAAAGTGAACATAAATAGTGGAATTTTAACGACATCGAAGAAATTTAAAAAAATAAGTAAAAGAAGTTAACAAAGCAAAGACAGTATAGCAAGAGGATTTTTTAGTTAAAAGAAAAAAATATTTAAAAAAGAAAGATAAATCTTTGAAAATTTCTCGAGAAAAAATATTTTGTCAGAATTTTTAATTAAAAACAATAAAGTTCCAGACAGAAATGGATTATTTTTTCTTTATTTGTTTATACTCTCTCCCTTTTACGGGTTTGGGAGTCTTTACATAACCATTACATATATACATATATTC
>JAWWLR010000166.1:32241194-32262229 GCA_035041075.1 Acraspis erinacei | reverse complement strand
GTAGCGAACGTCTCATCTGCACTTCCCTCACTGCTTGCCTCGTCTACGACGCTACCTTCTCTATCCTTGCTATCACTATCCCTAGTTCCCTCGCTTTTCTCACTAAGCTCGCTCTGCCTCCTTCTGGCATCACGCTGTGGACTCCGCATAACCGACATGCTACTTTTTCCCTCTACCCTGAACTGACCGTTAGCCTCAACTTCCCCTCCCTGTCTCCTCCCTTCACAACCTGTCACTTTTTAACCACCCGAAAACTTAAAAATACTACCAAAAACGCGCAGATTTCTCTATATAATGTGTGGCTATTCTTACTTCTTCTCCCTTCACACCCTTTGCACTCCTACTTACTGCGAAATAATCCAGTGTCCAATCGAAACGAACCTAACCTCAAAACCAACACTCGTCAATTTTTAAAGTTTTTAGCTTAAATTCGCACTTTCTACCTCTCCCTTCAATCGCACTTGCACTTGCACCAAGTAGTTGAATTTTCAATCAAGAAGATTAGTTTTCTACAAAAAAAGACGAAATTGCAACAAAAAAACACACTTTTTTAAACGAGAAATTGAATTTTTGAGTAAGAAATTGAATTTCAAGTAAACAAAATCAATTTCCAGTGAAAAAGTTAATAGTTGAATTAAAAAAAAGCAATTAAAAATTCAATTAAAATTAATTGATTAATTAAATAATTAATTAATCAATTAATTCAATTCAATTAAAAATTGAATTTTGAATAAAATAGTTCAACTTTAAACCAAGTAATTAAACTTTGAACTACACAAACTAAATTTTCAATCAAAAATTTAATAGTTGATGTTTTAACCAAAGAAGATTTTAATTAAACCAAAATCTTGAATTTTTAACTATAAAGGGATGAATCATTAAAAAACAAATACATTTTTCTGACAGCAATTTCAATTTCAAAAAGCAATTAAATTAAAAAAAAAGAATTTTTCGAATAGCAAAATTTTCAGTTAAAATAGTTAAATTTTCAACCAATTAAATTAATACTCAACAAAGTATTTCGATTTTTTACCAAGCAGTTGAACATTCAATCAAATAAACTTGAATCTCAAGGAAAAAGTTAATAGTTGAGTTTTCATATAAAAACGATCAATTTTCTAACAAAAATGAAACAATTTAGTTAAAATAAATAACTAAGAAACCAACTAATTTTCAACAAAGTAATTATTTTTAATTAATATAATGAATGCACAATAAATTAGTTCCATTTTTAACCAAGTAATCTTACTTTTAGTCACACAAAATTAATTTTTATTGAAAAATTTAATACTTAAATTTTAAAATAAAAGCGATGAATGTCCATCCAAAAATGGAATAGTTAAATTTTCAGTTAAAAAATTATTTTAAACTAACAACGATTTTTTTTAAAACTTAAATTTTCAATTATTAAAATGATTGCTCAGTAAAATAGTCCAATTTTTAACCAAGTAATTTAACTTTTAACTACAAAAAATTCAATTTCAATCAAAAATTTAATATTTGAGTTTTCAAAGAAAAGCGAATTTTTAACAAATAAAGTTAAATTTTCAATTGGCAAAATGAATGCTCAATAAAATAGTTCCACTTTTAGAAAAGAGATTTAACTTTGGATGAACAAAATTAATTTTTACTGAAAAATTTAATTGTTGAGTTTTAAATTAAAAACAAGACATTTCTAGCCAAAAATGAATTAGTTAAATTTGAAAAAAAGGAATTTTCAGCAAAATAGTTAAATAATCATCAAATAAAATGAATTCTTATCAAAGGAGTTTAACTTTAAACCTAGTAGTTGAATTTTCAATAATAAATTTTTAACAACTTTTAATTTTCAAGTTACGAAGATTAATTTTCGACCCAAAATAGAATAGCAAAATTTTCATTTGAAAAAAAATTATAAAAAATGCAATATCAAACAAAATAGTTGAATCTACTAAGAACATGAATATTCCACAAAATAGATCAATTTTCAGCAAATAAAATTAATAATCAACAAAGTATTTCAATTTTCATCCAAGTGGTTGAAAATTGAACCAAAAAATTTAATCTCAATTAAGAAGTTAATAGTTGACTTTCCATATAAAAACGATTTAATTTTCTACCAAAAATTAAATATTGCATCATTAGAATAAATTTTCAATAAAACACTTAAATTTGTAACCAAGTAATTTAACTTTTAATAACCAAAAATTTGTTTCGAATCGAAAATTTTATATTTTAATTTTCAAATAAAAGTGAGGGTTTTCCATGAAAACTCGGAACCGTTAAATTTTCAGTTAAAAAATTAATTTGCACAGGCAACAAATTTGTCAAAAAGTAGTTAAGTTTTCAATTATTAACATGCATTTTCAATAAAATAATTCAGCTTTTTACCAAGCAATTTAACTTTGAACTAAACAAAATCAATTCTATATGGAAAATTTAATAGTTAAATTTTAAACTAAAAACGATCAATTTTATGCAAAAAATTGATTTGTTAAATTAAGAAAAAATTTTTTAAACAAAATAGTTAAATTTTCATCGAATAAAATCAATGCTTATTAAAGGAGTTTAAATTTCAAGAAAGTCATTTAAGTTCAAACTAAGAAAAATGAATTTTCAGTGAAAAAAATAATAGTTGAATTGTCAAATGAAAACGATAAATTTCCATACAAAAATGGAGCAGTTAATTTTTCAGTAAAAAATTAATTTAAAAAATCAAGGAATTAAAAAAAATATCTAAATTTTCAATTAATAACATGAATTTTCAATAAAATAGTTCAGTTTTTTACAAAGCAATTTAATTTTGAACGAAACAAAATCAATTCTGAATGGAAAATTTCATAGTTCACTTTTAAACTAAAAACGAGCGATTTCCAGCCAAAAATGGATTAGTTAAATTTAAAAAAACAATTTGTAACAAAATATTTGTACTTTAAATTTTTAAATAAAAATGACGATTTTCCTTCCAAAAAGGGAATAGTTAACTTTTCAGTTGAAAAATTAATTTAAATAAGCAATGCATTTTTAACAACATAGTTAGATTTTCAATTAATAAAATGAATTTTCAATAAAATAGTTAAACTTTTAACTACTTAATTTAACTTTTAAGTAAAAAACATTAATTCTCAATACGTAATTTATTATTTGAGATTTCATCTAAAAACGATCAATTTCCAGACAAAAATGGATTAGATACATTTTTAACAAAAAATAGAATTCTCAACAAAAAAGTTATTTTTTTAAACAATAAAATAAAAATGCCTTATGTAAATATTAAGTTAGGAAAATTAATTTTCAACCAACAAAGAACGAATATTCAAAAATATCTTTAAATGAGAACAAGATATTTTTGCAATCGAAAAACAAAGGACATCAATCCATCTCTCTTCAAATAAAACGTCACCTACTTTCCATGAAAAAATGCGTAAAAAATAAAAAGAGCACTCACATAAAGTGAGCATAAATAATTGCATTTTAATGTCACCGAAGATATTTTGAAAAAGAAGAAGAAGTTAACAAAGTCAACACATGAAAGCAAGAGAATTTTTTAGACAAAGTAAAAAATGTTCAAAAAATATTTAACACTGTGAACAGTTCATAAGGCAATATTTATTAATAGAATTTTTAATTAAAAATAATTAATTTTCAGTCAAAAATGGATTAGTTAATTTTCAACTAAATAAAAATCGAACTTTCTACTAAATAGTGAAATTTTGAACCAAAGAGATGGATCTGCAACTAAGAAAATAATTGGTTAACAAAGTATTTTATTTTTTAACCAAGTGGTTGAATTTTCAAGTAAGAAGTTTCTTTTTCTTAAAGGTAACATTGCAACAAAATACATAAATTTTTAAACAAGGAGTGGCATTTTTAACTAAGAGCTATCCATTTTTAACAAAAATTCGAAAATAATCTAATCCTCAACCAAGAAAATAATTCTTAACAAATTAGTGCAATTTTCAACCAAGTAATTGAAATTTTAACTAAACAAAATTAATTTTTAAGATAAAATTTAATAGTTGATATTTTAACCGAAAAAGATTTTAATTTTGAATTTTCAACACAAGACTTCAATTTTCATTCAGAAAAGGTTTTTCAGTCAAGGTAGAAAATAAGTTGAATTTTTAATCCGAAAATATGATTCTTAACTAAAATTTTGAACTAAAAAGATAAATTTTCAACCCGAAAATATTGAATTTAAACAAAAAATTTAACGCTCGAAAGATTAAAATAAACATTTTTTTTTAAACAAATAGATGAAATAATTAGCCAAAAATATTCAATTAATAAAATTATTTTTTAAAACAAAGTAGTACAATTTTCAACCAATTAGTTGAATTTTCAATCATAAATTTTCCAACCTAAGTGTTAAATTTTTAACTAAATGGGAAGAATCATCAGCAAAAGAATACATTTTTAACACAGCATTTTTACTTCTTAAAAGCAGTTAAATTAACAAAAAAAAAATTTGGCTAGTAAGATTAATTTTTGATCCAAAGTGGAATAGCATCATTTTCAGTAAAAAAAGCACTTTTATAAAAAAAGTAATGTTAAACAAAATAGTTAAATCTTTAACTAATAAAATGAACTTTCAATAAAATATTTAAATTTGCAACAATAAAAATTAATAATCAACAAGGTTGATTTTCAACAAATTAGTTGAAAATTGAACAAACAAAAATTTAATCACAATGAAAAAGTTAATAGTTGAGTTTTTATATACAAACAATTACATTTTCTACCAAATTAAAACAATTTACTTTAAAAAAATTATTAAAAAAAGGTCAACAAAATAGTTCTTTTTAATCAATAAAATGAATAAGCAATAAATTAGTTCCACTTTTAAACAAGGATTCTTATTTTGAGTTATACAAAATTAATTTTCATTCAAAAACGGAACAGTTAAATTTTCAGTTCAAAAATTAATTTAATCAAGCAACGAATTTTTTTAAATACCTAAATTTTCAATTATAAAATTATTTTTCAATGTTTTTATTTTCAATGTTTATGTTTTATGTTTTTTATGTTTCAATGTTTCAATGTTCAACTGTTAGCCAAGTAATTTTACTTCTCATTAAAAAAAATTGCAATAAAAAAATTAATATTTAAATTTTCAAACAAAAGCGATGACTTTCCATCAAAAAATGAAACAGTTAAATTTTCATTCAAAAAATTAATTTTTACAAGGAAGGAATTTTCAAGAAAATAGATAAATTTTCAATTGATAAAATGAATCCTCAATAAAATAGTTCAAATTTTAGACAAGTGATTTAGCCTAAGATAAACAAAATTAATTCTTAATGAAACATTTAATAGTTTACTTTCAAACTAAAAAGAGCCATTTCCAGCCAAAAATGGATTAGTTTAATTTAAAAAAAAAGAATTTTCAATAAATTAGTTGAATTTTCATCAAATAGAATGAATGTTTATTAAAGTGGGTTAACTTTCAACATAGTAATTTAAATACTAACTATTCAAAATTAATTTGCAATGAAGAATTTAATAGTTACATTTTCGAATGAAAATGATGAATTTCAATTAAAAAAAATGGAACAGCTGAAATTTCAGTTAAATAAAGTTATTAAAAAAATTAATTTTAACTTTCAACCAATTAAAATTAATTCACACTGAAAAAGTAAAAGTTTATTTTTTAAATAAAACGAATCAATTTTCAGCTAAAAATGGCTTATGTAAATGTTAAGTTAAGAAAATTAATTTTTAACCAACAAAGAACGAATATTCAACATAATATTCGAAAAACAAAGGATATCAATCCACCTCTCTTCAAATAAAACGTCACCTACATTCCACGAAAAAATGCGTAAAAAATAAAAAGAGCACTCACATAAAGTGGGGATAAATAGTGGAATTTTAATGTCACCGAAGATATTTCGAAAAATAAGAAGAAGAAGTTAACAAAGTCAACAGAGTAAAGCAAGAGGGATTGGGAGCTTGGGATAAATATACCACTGGAGCGTGCAATTAACTCTGAATAAATCGATCAAAGAGTGCTTAAGCTCGATTCTGAGGATAGATCGCAAGAGGCCACGCTAAAGCGAACCGCGAATTATCGCGATTCTGGGGTACTTATATGCTGGAAAGGCGTAAATCAGTGGTTTATGGTCACGGGGAGAAGTCAAAGAGGCTTTGCCCGTCGCTCGGCCCGTCACACATTTTACTGAAATCGTCGTCTTGCTGGTACAGCCAGGCCAGTATTGCTCATAGTACGACATGTACAACTGTACAGGATGAATCAAGTATTTGCCTTGCAGTCGAACAGCTATCTTCAGTAGAACATAAATTGTCTTTCTGACTGTAAATTGCTGCCTCGGACAATGCATCCCAGACAATGAAATACAACCTTTGTCGAAACAAAGATATTTCAGTCTGGGTCTCCAAATTTTATTTATTTTTTTCTTTTTTTGTTTGGAAAATTTAAAAAAATGGTTCTGGTATAATATAGCGAGAGAGATTTATGTCAATAAAATCATTTGTGGTCTCCGGGCTTTACTCTCCATATCAAGGTCAACGATGTTCACACATCAATACAAGAATTTTTGGTATCTGGGGTTTACCCTCCATATCGAGGTCAAAGATATTCACACATCAATAAATGGATTTATACAATCCATACTTTACTCTCCATATCAAGGTCAAAGATGTTCAGACATCAATCAAAACAATTCTGTTATCCAGTGTTCACCAGCCATATCGCGAACGAAGATTTTGACACGTCGATAAAGAAATTTATGATATCGATGCAATCTAAATCAAGGTCGAAGATGTCTATACATCGACAAAAGAATGTATACAATCTAGGTCTTGTCTTCCGCATCGAGGTCAAAGATGTTCACACATCCATAAATAAATTTATAAAATCCATTTTATACTCTCCATATCGAGGTCAAACATTTAGAGACACCAATTAAAACAATTCTGCTATCCAGGTTTTACCCTCCATATCGCGAACGAAGATTTTGACACATCGATAAAGAAATATGATATCTAGGGAATCTAAATCGAGGGAGAAGCTGTTTATACATCAACGAAATCATTTATACAATCCAGGTCTTGCTTTCCGCATCCAGATCAAGGATGTTGACCCATCAATACAAGAATTTTTGGCATCTAAGTTTTACCCTCCATATCGAGGTCAAAGATGTTCACACATCAATAAATTGATTTATACAATCCATACTTTACTCTCCATATCAAGGTCAAAGATGTGCAGTGACCAATAAAGACAATTCTGTTGTCCAGGTTTTACAATCCATATCGCGAACGAAGATTTTGACACGTCGATAAAGAAGTTTATGATATCGAGGCAATCTAAATCGATTTAGAAGATGTTTATACATCGACAAAATATTGTATACAATCCCGGTCTTGCCTTCCGCATCGAGGTCAAAGATGTTTAAACATCAATACAAGAATTTTTGGTATCCATATTTTACCCTCCATCTCGAGGTCAAAGATGTTGACGCATTAATAAATGGATTTATACAATCCATGCTTTACTCTCCATATCAAGGTCAAAGATGTCAATACATCAATTAAAGCAATTCTGTTGTCCAGGTTTTACCATTCATATGGCGAACGAAGATTTTTACACTTCGATAAAGAAATTTGTTATATCTAGGCAATCTAAATCGAGATAGAAGATGTTTATACATCGAAAAAATAATGTATACAATGCAGGTCTTGTCTTCCGCATCGAGGTCAAAAATGTTGACACATCAATCAAAGCACTTGTCCTATCCATGCTTTACGATCTATATTTTGATCGAATATTTTGACAGATTAATACAAGAATTTGTGCAATCCACGGTTTGCCATCCATATCGAGATCAAAGATGTTGACACATCAATAAAGAAATTTTTTCTCTCCATGATTTACCCAGCATATCCAGGTCAAAGATGTCGATACATCAATAAAGAGATTTTTGCTATCCAGGCAATTCAACTCGCGGTAGAAGATGTTTATAAATCAATAAAAGAAATTTGAATAATTGAGGTTTTGCTATCCTTATCGAGGTCAAAGATTTTGATACATTATAAAAAGAAATTATGCTATCCAGGCTTTACCCTCCATATCTCGATTGAAGATTTTAAAAGATCGGTAAAAGAAATCTTGATATCCAGGCAATCTGAATCGCCTTAAAGGATGTTTATATATAAAAAAGAATTTATATGATCCAGGTCTGGCCTCCCACGTCGATGTCAAAGATGTTCACACAAAAAAAGAATTTTTACAGTCGAGTTTCTGCCCTCTATATAGAGTTCAAAGATGTTTATACATCAATAAATAAATTGATACAATCCAGGTCTTGCCTTCCATATTAAGGTCATAGATATCGATACACCGATGAAAGAAATTGCGCTATACAGGATTTACTCTCCATCTCTCAGTAGAAGATGTCGACATATCAATAAAGAAATTGATGTTGTCCAGACAATCGAAATCACGGTAGATGTTTATACATCATTAAAAAAATGTATTCAATCCAGGTCTAGGCTTCCTCATTAGGGTCCAAGATGGTAAAAAATCAATAAAAGAAATGGGTACAATCCAGGTCTTATACTCCATATCGAGGTCAAAGATTTTAACACACCAAAAAAAGGTTTTTGCCTGTCCAGGCTTTACCCTGTATATCGCAATTGAGAATTTTGAAAGATCGATACAAGAATTTGTACAATTCGTGATTTACTCTCCATATCGCGGACAAAAATGTTACAAAATAATCAAATATATTGTGATATCCATGTTTTACCCTCCATATCTTGATCATAGATGTCGAAAAATCAATAAAAGAAATTGTGCTATCCAGGTAATCTGAATCACCTTAAAAGATGTTCATTTATCAAGGTCTTGCCTTCCAATTCGAGGTCAAAGATGTCGATACATCAATAAAAGAATTTGTCCTATCCGTTCTTTACCCTCTATTCCTTGATCGAAGATGTTTACACCTCAAAAAATAAAGTTATGCTATACAGGTAAAAGAACGTAAAGAAATTAATTTTAAAAAAATCTCTATGCAGGCTTTACTCTTCATCTCGCGATAGAAGATGTTCACACATCAATAAAAAATATTTTTTTTATGTGCTCTCATTTTCGACCGCGATTTAAAACTTCAAGTCTGGATAGCAGAAAGTCTCTTAACAATGTGTGAACATCCATGCTCGCGTTATGGAGAGTAAATACTGAAGAGCAGAAATTAGTTCACTGATATGGAAACATCTTTGAATATCACATAGAATACAAAGCGTAGAAAGTATATAATTCTTATATTGATGTTTTCACATCTTCAGCCTTGATTTGGAGAGTCAAGCCTAGATAACAGAAATTCTTTTATTGATCTGTAAACATCTTTGATCGCGTTATGGATAGTAAAGCCTAGATAACACAAATTATTTTTCTTGGTATATTCTCAACTTCGATTATAATATAGAATGCAATTCTAGGATTATAAAAATGGGTTTATTGATGTTTTGACATCTTCGATCGCCGTATGAAGAGTAAAGCCTGGATATCACACATTCTTTTATTGATATATCCACTTCCTCGATCGTGATTTGAAGAGGCAAGCCTTCATATATGAAATTATTTTAGTAAAGTGTGAACATCTTTGATCGCGTTATGGAGAGTAAATCATAGAGAGCAGAAATTCTTTCATTGATATGTAAAAATGTTTTATTTTATGTGTTAACATCTATAACACAATATGAAGAGTAAGACCTAGGTCTTCCAAAATTTGTCCTTAATTTGTCAAAATCTTTAATCATGATATGGAGAGTAAAGCCTAGATAGAGAAGATTCGAATTTGTGCTATACAGGACTTACTCTCTATATCTCGGACAAAAATGTTAACAACTCAATAAGGGAGCGTTCATTAATTATTTTGTTTGGGTGCCGGTAATCATTTTAAATCCATTAAAACACCATAACATTTCTGCAAGTAGATTAAAACCCTTTAAAATTAGTAAAAAAAATTTTAAAATTATTTGGTCTCTTTTGATCTTTGAAACCTTCATCAAATTCATTGATGTCTTCAAAATTCCTGTGGATTTTAAAGTTATTATACTTTTTTAAACTCCTTATAATAATACAAAACCTTTCGAAATTCCTTTAAATTTTCAAAATGTCATTAAAATTTATTCTCTGTGAAATTGTACTAGATAATTTCTTCAAAATTTTCAAAATTTTCAAAATTATATTAAATCTCTGAAACAGCGTGTAATCCTTTTGAAACCTTTAAAATATTTTAAATTCCGTTAAAATCCATTAAAATTCTTTGAAATGTTAGGGCATCTTTTCAAATTCCGTGAAATCCTTTGAAATCTTATGAAATCCGTTTAGATATTCGAAATTAAAATTTTGGAATTTTCGTCTAAACTAGATTAATTCCTTAAAAAAATTTAACCGAATAGTTCAAATTTAACAAATAGTTGAATTTTTACTTGAATAAATCCTATTTCGATGAAAAATCGAATAGATGAATCGTAAACAAAAAAATAAATTTTTTAGAAAAAGTTTAACTTTAAAATCCAGTTGTTAATATTTTAACTAAAAAGATGAATTTTCAAACAGAAATATTAATTTTCTACCTACAAAAACGAATTTTAAAAAAATGCAAGAATTCTCAACCAAAATATTGAATTTTCAACTAATATAAAAAAGATGAATTTAAAAAAAGGGTTTATTTACTATAAAAAATTAAGGGTTTTAAAGCAAATTCAAGAATTTTGAAACAAAAAATTTTATTTTCAACCAAAAATGTAAATTTTCAATCAAAAAATTAATTTACTACAAAAAATGAAAAATTTTTAACAAAATTCAAGAATTCTGAATCAAAAAAGTTGTCTTTTCAACTAAAAACTTAAATTTTCAAACCAAAATATTAATTTGCTACAAACAATGAAGAATTAAAAAAAAAGATTAACTTACTACTAAAAAAGAGGACATTTTAATAAAATTAACGAATTCTCCACCAAAAAGTTGAATTTTCAAACAAAACAAAAATAAATTTTCAAACGAAAAAATTAGTTTATTACAAAAAATGAAATTTTTTTAACAAAATTCAAGAATACTGAACCAAAAAAGTTTAATTTTCAAATAAAAACATGTATTTTTAAACAAAAAGATTAATTTACTACAAAAAAAGACAAATTTTGAACCAAAATTCAAGAATTCTGAACCAAAAAAAGGTCACTTCAACTAAAAAAGTTCAATTTCTGAAAAATATATTTTTTAAATTTTTTAGAAAGTAGTTCAACTTTAAGACCTAGTTGTTAAATTTGTAACCGAAAAATGAATTATTATTATCGATGATTCCTAATTTTCTCGCGGCATTGTTGAGAAATTCGGATCCGAATACCGGGTGATTAGGGGAAAGTGCAGGAGTAGGGGTAGAGCCCGAGCTCGTGTTATGTTTAGCGGCAATATTCAGGGCGGCTCTATTCAGAATGGCACTATTCATAGTGGTACTATTCAGATCAGAACGCTCCACAGCGGCAATATTCAGAAGGTAACTGTAAAAATAGTAGGTTACAAAAATCTTGTGAATCCTTGCAATATGCAGGAATAAATATGAAACTTTAAAAATCATCCTTACGCAACTAACGCACGTTTTCTGTTCTCTCAACAAATTTTTATCATCCTGAATTTTATTGGTGATATTTGGCAAAATTAGGGATATTCTGGATTTGAGTGGCCCTGCAGTGAGGACCATTACTAGTAGTGCGGAAAATTTGGTAACGCGTCAGTTAGGTCCGCTTGAGACGCACGCGGCACAAATGGTCCATTAATCACCGGTGAAACAGAGAGCCGTAATGATATACATGCACGCATCAACTTATGCTTTCCGATAAACATTCGCTCAGCTTGCTTCTGATTGAATAACTGCCTGTAAACTCTGCTTGAGTCGAAGGTTTCGCAAGCTTTTGACCGCATGCGCGAAATTTAGAATCCGTGACCGCCGATTAATTTCAGCATACGGCAGTTATCTGTCAGTACACGCGGTGGTACTCAGAGGGACTTTAACTACTCGTCGCATACGTGCTCAACATACGCATGTGCGTATAAACGCTTGCCGGAAGCCTTTGCCTTTGGGAAGGTCGCAAAATTATCGCTTCTTGCGATCTACAAATTAAAATCAAATAGTAGTGTCTATTTTTCAAAAAACAGCAATTTTTTAAAGTGTATTTTACTCGAAATTTATTTGCGGACTCAATCAGGATGCACGGTAGCGAATACTCCCCTACGCCTCCTTCATCCCCTCCCCACAATTCATCCTTCGCTTCTCTACATTTCCCCAGCTTCTTCTTCATATACTTCCTCCTTTCATCCCTTATTCCCACTTTCATCAACTCACTTCACTTCCCCTTGCGCCTAATTCCCCTACCTCGCCTTATGTCTTCTCAATTCCACTTCATCCCCTTCCATCACTGCCCATCATCCAGAGAATGGTTCTGGGCTAGGCGCATATTGACATACAAATTTTGAAATTAAAAAAAATGATTGAAAAAATATCAGCTGGAGATCAAAGAACAAAATTGAAATCCATGTGCTTTAATTAATTCCGTGCTCTAATACTCCCGTATGCATCCTTCATCCCCTCCCAACACTTCATCCTTCGCTTTCATGCAGTTCCCCAGCTTTTTCCTCATCTACTTCCCCCTCTGATCCCTTCTTCTACCTCCACCTTCTCACTTCACTTCCCTTTCCGTCTCCGTACCCTACCTCCCCTCATAAATTTTCACTTCCCCTACTTTCCCTCCTATTAGTTCTCCTGATTCAAAGAAAGATTCTGGGCCCAGCGTCTATTGACATCCAAATTTTGAAATGAAAAAACTTGATTAAAAAATTATCAATTGGGAATCAAAAAATGAAATTTAGATCTATGTCGAAACATTAAAGACCAATATTATTGAAAAAACAAATTTAATTTTCATTCAAGAGAGATGAATGTTCGTAGAAGAAAGGTGACTTTTCTACCATGAAGATGAATTCCTGAATTCAAAAGGATCAATTTTGAACCAAATAGTTGAATTTTCAACTATTACAATTTCCAACAAATAGAACTAAATATTTTAATCTTCAAATAAAAATGTGAATTTAACAAATGGGTATTTCCAACAGAATAGTCAGTCAGAATAGTCAATAATACGACATTTTTTAATTTTGAAGATAATTTTTTCAAAGTTGAATTTCTAACCCAAAAACTTCAATTTTCGACAAAAAGGATCATTTTCAGCCAAGTGAGAGTAATTTTCAACCACTATAAAAGATGATTTTTTTAACTAAAAAGGACACACTTTCAAAAAAAAAAAATAATTTGTAAACAAGGAAGGTAAAATTTTCAACAGAAAAGATGCATTTTCAACCTAAAAAGACAAATTTTTATTAAAAAATGGAATCGTAAAATATATTAATATAATATATAGTTTAATTTTTAGATAAAAAAAAATTATTTTTCAACGAAAACATGAATTTTCAACAAAAGGGTTACATTTTGAATTGAGTAGTTTAATTTTCAAACAAAAATATTTTTTTTTAACTAAAAGATCAGATTTTGAGTCTAAAAGGACGCGAATTTTCAATTAAAAAAGGTAGGATTTCAATCAAAAACGGAATACCTAAATTTATAGTTTAAAATATTACTTTTTAACAAAGAAAAAGCGAAGTATGAACCAGTTGAATCGAACGAAAAAAATGTATACCAAAATAGTCGAATTCTCATTCAGATACATGAATTAAAAAAAATAGTTAAGTTTTCAAGCTAAAAAGTCGAATTTGTTCGAAAAAAGTTAGCTTTGAAAAGAGAAAAGAAGAATTTTAAATAATGAAAGATAAATTTTCAATTAAAAAACATCAATTTTCTACAAGAAATGGAATAGCTCAATTTTCAGTTAAAAAAATTACAAATTTTTAGCAATAAAAATTAAGTTTCTACCAAATGTACCAAAAATAGAATATTTAACTTTCTAGATAACAAAATAATTTAAAAAAAAACGAATTTTCAACCTAATATTTAAATCAAAAAATAAATGATTTAATTTTTAACAAAAAAGTCAATTTCCAACAGAATCGGTCAATTTTTACTAAGTTATTAAATTTTCAAGTCAAAAAGGGTAATTTTATACAAAAAAAGTTATTTTACAAAGATATCGTTGAATTTTCATCTAAAACGATGAATCTTAAACAAACAAATTTTTTATAAACTTCAAACCAAAGATTTGATTTTTGTAATAGAAAAAATGAATACTCAACGAAGCATGCGGTAGTTAATATTGCATCCATTCACAGAGAATTAATTTTCTATAAAAATAGAAGGATTTTTAGCGAAATAAATAAAGTTTCTACCAAGTGTACTACAAACGGTAAATTATTTCACTTCTCATAAAAGTCGATATTGAAAATAATATTTAATTAATTATAAATATCAATTTTCAATCAAAAGTGCAATACTTACATTGTAAGTCAAAAAAATTAATTTGAAAAAAATCTGCTTATCTACTATCTACTTCTTCTAATTATCTACTTCCTACTCTCCTCCCTTCCCTTCTTCCCCCTCCTCACTACACTTCCCCTTCCACCTACTTCCCCTGACTCCTCTTATATCTTCACGCTTTCCATACTTCCCCTCATGCACAGAAAGATTCTGGACCCAGCGTCTATTGTCATCCAAAATTTGAAATAAAAAAAATTGATTTAAAAAAATATTAGCTGGGGATCAAAAAATTAAATTTAAATTCGATTCGAAACGTTAAAGACCAATATTTTCCAAAATTTAGTTATCTTTCTGGGTAAAAAAAAATTTTCCACAAGAAAAACCGAATTTTCAAAAAATATTTTAATTATGAAATAATTAGTTTTAGTTAGTTTATGGACAAATAATTGATCTTTAAACTAAAACGATGAATCTTACAAGAAAATGGAACAAATTTTAAGCCAATGATTTGATTGAATGATTTGAATTTTCTCTCAAAATAGATGACTTTTCAGAAAAATAAATAAGGTTTCTACCAAGTATACCAGAAATTGATTAATTAACTTCTCAGCCAAAAAAAATTATTTTTTTTTTACAAAAAACCGAATGCTTAATACATTAATTAAGTTTTCAAATAAATATTTTCATTTTCAATAAAAGATATGAATTTTCAACAAAAAATTCAATTTCCAACCAAATATTTCACTTTTATACCGAAATGTTGAATTTTCATTCCTTAGAAAGATGAATTTTGCACAAAAAAGTTAGTTTACGAACAAATAGTTAATTTTTTTACTGAAACGATGAATCTCAAAAAAATGTCTACAACCTGTAAACCAAAGATTTAAATTTTTAAATAAAAAAAGAATTCCCGACGAAATATGTAATAGTTAATATTTCATTATTTCATAGAAAATTAATTTTCTATCAAAAATATAAATTTTCAAAGAAAAATGGTATAATTAAATCTCCAGTTAAAAAATGTATTTTTAACTAAAAATTAAACAATTTTTCATCAAATTAGTTTTCTCTTTAGCCAAATAATTCAATTGAGAACAAAAATGTATAGTTTTATTCAAACGATATTAAATTCTAATCAAACGAGAATAGTAAAATTTGTAATAAAAAAACTTAATCTTCAACCAAGAATAGTTGATTTTTCTTATTCTGTTTTATTATTTTAGTTCACATATAAGCCAAGCAACGAAGAAAAGTGGGAGTTTATTAAAATCAGAGGAAAAAATAAAATATCTTGAAATTAATTTATTAGAAATAATTCTTTGTGCACAAAATAGACTTCGTAATTGAAACGTAAAATAATGATTTGATTTTTATTCCTTAAAAATAAATAATTTATTTTAAATTTAAAAAAGCAACACCTTTTTTATCATAAATACGAATTTAAACTCTTTTTTAATATCTTTATGCACTTTAAAATAATTATTTTTTTCAAACAATTATAAACGAAAATGAAAGAAAATTAATGATTTCAAAAAAGCGCGCCGACAGCAACCAATCCAGTTGTTATTGCGACGCATGTGCAATACGAAATTATCTTAAAATTGGGAGCACTGCACGGGTGTGAAATTTGCTGTACGAGCCAGAGGCGATACAAAGGGGAGAAGTGGGAGAGTCGCAGGCGAGTTGGAAGCGGGTTGGAGGCGATTTGTAGGCGAGTTGGAGGCGAGCCGAAGACGAGTAGGAAACGACTCTAAGAGCCTTTTATCAGTGCCTGTTGCCCATGATATTTTTTAAAACAAATGCAAGAAATTTTGGTCTAATGACTATAGATAAATATTACCCTTTTAAAATAAAATTACAGAAAATTGTATGTACTTTCTAAAAAAAAAGATATTTATTTCATCTGGAGGTCGTTTAAAAGAATCTCAAGTCTTTTCAATTCTGACGGGAACTTGTTAGTGGAATATGGATTACAGAAAATTACTCCGTTTATGGGATGGAGCATAATCTCGTCAATCCCTTCACTTTAATCGCGATTCCAGGAGTTGTGAGAAAGCAAATTGCTGCTACCTGAATTCAATCAACGTTCATTGAATTGTAGCCCAATCCAAGTAATTATCGTCTAAGAAAATAAGCGATTACGTTAAATTAGGCTATTTTAAGAAGTCTTGATTTCAGTTACTTAGAAATTGTATTTAAAAAATTTATTTTAAAAACTTGGTTACTCGTGATTATAAAAAAACGATTAAGTTAAACTCTCATCCAGAAAAGATTTCAGTACATTTTTCAACATCAAAATATAAATTTTAATCAGAAATTAAATTTTCTACGAAATAATTAAATTTTGTAAAAAAAAACAGTAGAATTTTCAACCAAAAAAGATGCCTTTTAACATAATTTTTGTCTAGCAAAATGAAAATTCTACCAAAACAGGTGAATTTTTTAAATTAAAACGACAAATTTTCAAAAAAATAATAAAATTTTTGTCGTAGCAGATTGCAATGGTCTTCTCAACACAAAAATAGGAAATTTAAACAAAAATTAAATTTTATTGGAAATAGTTGAATTTTCAACGAAACATTTATATTTGTATCCAAGAAAAATCTAATATTTCTACTAAAAAGGATGTCTTTTGAAGAAAATTGTTAAATTTTCAAGCAAATAATTTATTTAAAAATGAAAATTCATTTAAAAAATTCGAAAATGCCATTTTGTGGGAAATTATCCAATTTTTCCGAAAGTACACAGAATTAGTAGGGAAACTTGTCTTGAATCATGTCCAGCAGTATCAGATATTTAGAAAATGTCATACAATTTGTATAAATAAATTAATAAAAAAATGAGGTTTTTAGTAAAAATGAAATATAGCTACTTCATATGTGTGTTTTTAAGTGTAAAACTCAAGAAAAAAATTTCGATATGACTTATAAAAAAATAGACTCCATTTGTTAATTATTTAAAAAATTGTATTTGTTAGAACAAATTAAATAAATAAATTCATTGTTTTTCCATTTTTCAACAGATGGGTTACGTTTTTACAGAGAAATAAATTCCTAATGTCTTAATAGTAGCTCTCTATAGTTATTTTTATTAACACTAAACAATTTGCCATTTTTGTTACAAAAATTAATAAACAAATGCATAATTTGCCCATGTTTTAGTAGATAAATTTAGTTTCTTTAACACAATCAATAAAATGTGTTTAACCAATGGGCCTTTACTGCGAAATTTTGCTGAGAGACAACAATTCATAATTTTTAAACAAATTTAATAAACAAATTACTCTGAGGCCGTTTTTTAATAAAAACACCATATTTTTTTATGAAATCTAATACAATTTTTAAGCAAGGTCTCTATGATGTGATACTGTATTATTCGACAGGAAATGTTTGTTATTTTTATAATATTCCTAAAAGCAGTCGAAATTATTAACAGTGTATAAAGAACTATCAGTTCGTTGTTTAACAGAAATTATCACAGTAACGGCCTATTCGTTATACACATTTAATTGATTAAGCTAAAGCAAATAAATTAATCTACTAAAAATTGGCCAAATTATGCATTTGTCTATTACATTTTTTAACAAAAATTACTAATTTTTTAGTATTAATAAAAAATAACTATAGATAGCTATTAGCAAGATATTAGGAATTTATTTATATGAAAAACGAAATTATTTTTTTAGTACCATGTACTGAAAAATAACATTATTATGCATTTCTTAAATAATTTTGTTTAAAAAAATAACAATAATTTACTGAAATCAAAGAATCACACAAAAAACTAAAAGTAAGATATTAATGGTCCTTTCTGTTAAAAAAACGAAGCAAACCTATTCGAAAATGACGAATTTATGCATTTGTTTATAAAGTTTGTTTAAATAATTAAAAAATGGTCTCTATTTTTTTACAAGATATACAGAAATTTTTTCTTCTTCAGATTTCCACTGCAAAACACACATCTTAAGTAGCTATATATAATTTTGACTAAAAATCGAACTTTTGTTGATTAATTTTTTTATAAAAATCGTAAAGAATATTCTAAATATTTGGTACTGCTGGACAACATTCAAGACAAGTTTTCCCACTAATTCTGTGTACTTTCGTATAAATTGGATAAATTTCCACAAAATAGGATCTTCGAAATTTTTTTCTAATAAATTTTCATTGTTAAACAAAAAAAATTAAATTTTTTTTTAAAATATGTCTCGACCACTTTGTTGTCTGAGAGAATTTTTTACGATTTTTTACGGAATTTTTGCAAATTCCAAAAAACTTTCTTTGAACATCTTTTTAGTTATAAATTTAATTGTTTGGTTAAAAATTTGACAATTTTCTTAGAAAGAAATCCTTTTTTTTAAATAAAAAATGATCAGTTTTAAGAGAAATTTGATATTTTTGGATAAAAATGCAACTATTTGGTAGAGAATTCAACAATTTTGTCAAAAAGTCATCCTTTGCTTAAAAATTCGTCTTTTGGATTGTAAATTCAATTTTTTTGTAGAAACTTATTTCTGGTTAAAAATTAATATTTTGATCTTGAAACATCAACTGAAATCTTTCGAAATAGAAAATTCATCTGTTTTAGTAAAAATTTCATTTTTTTCCTGAAAGTGCAACATTCTGATTAAAAATTATTATTCATTACTTGATTATTTAAATTGTTTCGAAACATTCGGTTGAATCACTTTGCTAATAATTTTTTTTATGATTTATATCTTTAGTTAAAAATTCATCTCTGGTTGAAAGTTTAACTATTTTCTGAAAAAAATTTTAAAATTCAACTAGTTGGGCTTAATTTTTTTTCGATTGAAGGCTTATGCATTTGGTTGAAAATTTAACTGTTGAGTGTAAAACCATTTTTTTGTCTAAAATTAATTTTTTAACTTTTAAACTTCTTTTAACTTTTTAAACTTTTTAAACTTTTAAACTTTTAAAATTCTCCTTTTATGGTAAAAAAAAACAACAATTTTCTTGTTTTGAAATTTCACTTTCGTTGGTTAAAAATGCATCAGTTCCGTGGAAATTTAATTTTTTGTTGTAATCATATTTTTTGATTGAAATTTAAATTTTTGTAGGAAAAATTCATCTGTTGGCTTTAAGGTTCAACACTTTAGAAAATTTTTGATATATTTCTTGAGTGAAACATCTTTATTTGTTAAAAATTTATCATTTTGTTTAAAAATTTTAAAAATAAATTTCATCTTTTTTGATTGAAATATGAAGTAAAACACTTTTTGGTGTGGAATTTATCTTTTTAGGTTGAAAATTCAATTATTATGTTAAAAATTTAGTGATATTGTTAAAAAATCAAGTATTTGATTGAAAACCCATATTTTATAATAGAAAAGACATGTTCTATTTAAAATAAAATTATAAATATAAGAAATGTAAATTTGTGTCTGAAATACTGCTTTATTCCATTAAGGCCATGTGATGATTGGGTCACGTGACCAGATTCCTATCTTACGAATAATTTTCTTATTTCACACGAAGCGCCAAATCAAGGTGAATATTTGGGACAATAAACAAGAAGCATTAAGAAAGTTGGTTCTGGTCCAACATTTTTACAATTATGAGAAAAAGTTTTTTTTATAAATTAATTTTTTTATCCGTTTTTCATAATTTTAAAATTTAGCGACAGACCCACCTGTCTTAGTGCTTCTCATTTATTATCCTAAATCTTCAATCCGATGTGGGACTTCGTGTGAAAATAAGTTGGAAATAAAAAAGTGTCGGTAAGGAAGGAATCTGGTGACGTGACCCACTCGTCATATGGCCTTAATAAAATATTCTATTTTAAAAGTATTAAAAGATTAAAATTTTAATATTGAAATATTAATGATCAAAGATTTTGAAGACCTAGCAGAATATTTGTGGAAGCTTAAAATTACGGACAGTAAAAGGTGGGGCGGGGGCAGAAATTGTTTGTTACAGGGGGAGGAAGGTCTTAAAGAGGGAGTCTAATCCGTTATGTAATTTAAGTAGGGCCCCTAAGCTTTAATTTAAGACAAAAATTGTAAATCGGTCGAAATGTTAATTTGTCCAAGGACACCTCATTTGGCCCATTTGGCCCATTTGGCTCATTTGGCTCATTTGGAGGTAAAGTAGTTTGTGAATGGCCCTTTAGCTCGCTGAAAATAAACAAGCAGATTTTTCAATTCCGGATCACTCTCGAATTCCTTTTTCCGGTGATTTACTTAAGTTGGAAAAAGCCGAGTCGCATCGCGCATAAAAGAGCTTTTTATCGCGAATTTCAAGGAAAGCAATTTATGAGTTGGAAGATGATTGCGCAGCGTTGACGCAGATTCATATACGGGAGCGTGTAAGTCAGCGAATGTAATAAGGCGCGTCCGCACTGTTCGCAACGGTGCACGTGCGTGCGCGATGCGGGCAGTTGTACGGCACAAGTGCGCGGCTAGAGATCGCGGGAGAAGTAGCCAAAGCAAACGCGATGTCGGTGTCGGCGAGCTCAGAGAGATCTTACAGACTGACAAAAAACTTTACCAGTGGTACCATAGCCCAGCCTGAGTATATCGTAAACGCGTGTATCGCACATGCTGATTCCTCTCTCTCTCTCTCTCTCTCTTTCGGAGAGTCGATTTAA
>JAWWLR010000166.1:32220535-32241094 GCA_035041075.1 Acraspis erinacei | reverse complement strand
CTCTCTCTCTCTTTCGGAGAGTCGATTGAATCCTTCGCCGATTGTAAAAATAAACATATCTACTGCTTCCTTCGATCCGAAGACGATACTCCCACGTACTGACACACCAAAATGTGGCTGAAATTTATCATCATAGACTCCCCACATCAAAATCGTTCACACGGAAACGCAGATTCGCAATAAAAAAGAGCTCAATGGGATAGCAAATAAAAAGTTAGAAAAATAATTCATTTTCGACTCAGATAGTTGAAAGAGAAAAAATGGTTACATCACGTGCAGATTTTTTAATGGTTTGGTGTGTAAACATCTTTGACCGCGTGAATGACTCAAAGAGAGTGTTATCGATGTTACTTTTGTTACTAAAGCGGGGGGATCGAAACGTAAAGAGTCAGGACTGTCTGAACTGTTTTCAATTTTAATGCATAATATTACGCAATATGCTCGACTGAGTACTCGCGCACTGCGACCCTTCCGAGGTGAGAGTCGCAATTTTCTTTTGCCCCGACCCCTGAGAAACTGCCTGGGCTAGCAATTATAGGATTTAGAGAACCGGGGGTAAGGAAATCGGGGTTGCGGTGTACCGTTTTGATTGCAATATGAAGCACCTTAAATTCCTAAAATTTCAAGCTGAAATATGTACTGAATTTTCAATGCACAAGATTAATTTTCTTACCAAAAAGACAAATGTTCATCATAATAAATGTATTTTCTAGTAAATAGTTGAAATTTAAACTTATAAAGGATAAATTTCTATCCAAAAATAGAACAGTGCAATTTTCATGTGAAAAAAATATTTAAACAAAAAAAATATCGAATTTTCAACAAAAATGTTAACGCTTGAAACCACGGAGTTGAATATAAAAAAATATGAATTTTTAACAAACTAGTTCAACTTTCAACCAATTAGTTGAATATTAAACACAAAAAAATAATTTGCAATCAAATAGTTAAATTTTTAACTGAAAGGAAGAATTATCTACAAAAGAGTTGAATTTTCAAATCATTAATATGACTCTTTTAAAAAAAGTTAATTTCCGAATAAAAAAGTTAGATTTTGAGAAATAAAGTTTTATTTTCTACCAAAAGCAGTTGCATTTTTAACAAAAAATGATGGATTTTCAATCGCAGATTAATTTTCGACCAAAAGGGACGGATTTTAAAAAAATACATGAATTTTCAAGTATAGGTCAATTTTTAATGAAAAATATTAATTTTTAACAAAGAATGGAATTGTTACATGATTAGTTTAAAGAATTAATTCTCAATCGAGGACGAAAAGAATTTTCAACAAAATAGTTATATTTTCAACAGGACAATTTAATTTTCTTCTAAAATGAACTATAAAAAATGAATTTTCAAGAATAGAGTTAAATCCAAAACATGATTTTTTAATCCAAAACATTGACTTCCTAGAAATGGAATAGTTCAATTTTGAAACAAGGTGGTTCTTGAAAAAAATTGAATTTTTAACATCTTTAAGAAAGATTAATTCTTTAACGAAATAGTCACATTAAAAAAATGAATTTTCCAGCAAAAAGAACAATAATGTAACAAAAAGACGAATTTTCAAAAAATGTGTTGAATTTGAGAGCTAAAAGGAAAAATTATCCACAAAATGGTTGAATTTTTAACTTGAAAATACGATTTTTAAACAAAAAAAGTATTTTTTGTTACCAAAAATTTAAATTATCAGAAAAATCTTTTAATTTTCTACCAAATTGTTGAATCACCATTGTTTAATCACCATTATTAATTTTTAATAAAACTACGAATTGTTAATAAATACATAAATTTTTATCTAGAAAAGATCAATTTGGAATAACAACTATTAATTTTTAACAAAAAATAGAATAATTACATTGTTCTTTAAGAAAAATAATTCTCAACCAAAGAGGAAGTGAATTTTCAACAAAATAATTATATTTTCAACAAAAAAGACTAATTTACAAAAAATGGTAAATAAATATGATTTTTTAATAAACTAGTTTAACTATCAACCGAGTAGTTGAGTTTTTAACTAAAAAATATAAATTCTAAACCAAATAGTTAATTTTCAACCAAAAAGATGAATTTTACATTAACAAGATTAATGTTCAACCAAAAAACAAGAATTTTTAACAAAATACATAAATTTTCAAGAAAATAGTTGAATTTTTAACTTAAAAGGACGAATTTTTTACAGATCGACTAGAATTTTCAAATCGAAAATATAATTGTTTATAAAAAAATGAATTTCTACTAGAAAGTTAAAGTTTAATAAAAATAGTTTAATCTTTAAAAGAATAATTTAATTTCCCATCAATTTTCTGAATCCTTAACAAAATCACATTAATTAAGATTCCAAACCCTTTAATTTTAAACAAAAAAAAAAGAATTTTTATCTAGAAAAGATAAATTTTTAATAAAAATATTAACTTTACACCTTGAATGGAAGAATTATATTGATAATTAAAAACATTAGTTATCAAGAAAAAAAAGAATTTCCAACAAAATAGTTATATTTTCAGCATAATAGATGAATTTTCAAATAAAATTACGAATAGAAAATAAAAAATTTTTCAACAAATTTGTACCCCAGAAGATAATTTTTTAAATAAATGAAGACTTCTGTTCTTGAGGAACAAGCTCTCTACAGTTTTAAATTTTTAAATTAAATTTTTTAAAGACTGGACTATTTTCAAAGGAAAACAAATAAATATATTATTTGTTAAAATGATTTATTAAAATGCAAACATTTCAAAAAATAAGAAACTGTAACAGTAAGAAAAAATTAAATTGAAAAATAATTATTTTTTGTGCATTTGGAATTTTTTTCATAAAAAAGTATCTTTTTTCTTGCATAAGATATATTAGCTTATAATATCATTTTCAATTCTTAAATCATAGAAAATTTCTTTTCCAGAAACTTGATTTTTGGGCACAACTAACTTAAAGGGAAAAAGTGTTCAGGAGAATTTTAACGAAATCTGGATGAATTCAAAAATAAACCAATTAATTAAAGAAACAATAAAAGAGAATTCAGCGAAAGTTGAAAAATCAAGAGCATTCCGAAGAATTAAAATTTTTTAAACAGTCGAGGATAGATTATAATAATTCATCGTGAATTGCAGATTAATTTAAATGAGTTTTAAGATTTTCAAAAAATCCAAAATATTCTGCTGATTTCAGTAGAGTTGGCGAGAATCTACAAGAATTAAAGAGAATTGAAGATATTTAAAGAAATTCCTGAGAATGTAAAGTAATATATTTGAATTAAAATTAAGAATCTAAATATTTCGATCGAATTATGTAAAATGTCAGTAAAAAGTATTCAGGACAAATTCAACCAAATTTAAGAGGATTGAAAAAAATTTAAATGAACTATTATTTAAATATAATTCACGTTAATTTAGAAGAAATTGAAGGGAATTGGAAAGAATTCAATGTTTATGAATAAAAAAATCTATCCATCCAAAATATTTCCTGGACTTCAGTAAAACTTTAGTGAATTAAGAAGAATTCAAAGGAATTTAAGAGAATTTGATGGAATTCAGAAGAAGTCGACATAAATTAAAAGTAATTCAAGTATACACAAAAATAGTAAGTATTTAAAAAAATCAATTCATGTGAAATTCAAAAAACATTATTGCACAAGAGATGAAGTTGAAGTACTATATACCTTAAATATCGTAATTCTATTTTTGTCTTTCTCTTGTGATAATGTACTACTAAAAGAGCCTAATTACTTCAACTAAGGTTCACTTAATGAAGAATAAGGGTTTAAAGAGTTTAAAAAATATTTGTTTATATATTCTAGATGGCAGTATGAGCTTTTGAAAGTCTGTGCTAATTTTTAAAAGGTCACCTGGTTATAGGACTTGGGTCATAGTTCAAGACATATATACTTATCTTAAATTGCTACATCATCCACTAAATATTCATGCAATTCTCCAAGTGGAAGCTTTCAAGCTTGAACTTCCAAATTTCAAAAAATTTGGACATGACTGAAGCTCACTCGGTTATTGGTCTTAAGTCATAGTTTAGGACACATCCGCTGATACTAAATTGGTAGCATCATCTACCAAAGTTTGACGCAATTCTCTAGGTGGAAGCTTCCAACTTTGAACTTCCAATGTAAAAAAAATTTGTATACGATAGAAGCTAATCCAGTTAATGGTCTTGGATCGTTGTTTAAGATGCACCTATTGATCTTCAATTGGTAGCTTCACCTGCTAAATTTTGATATAATCCTCTGAGTGGAAGCTTTCAAGTCTGAACTTCCAATTTTCAAAAAATTGGTTAACGCTAAAAAGGTCACCCCGTTAGTGATCTTGGGTCATAGTTCAAGACGCATTTACTGATTTTCAATTGGTAGCATCATCTACTAAAGTTTGATGCAATTCTCCAAGTGGAAGCTTCCAACTTTGAAGTTCCAATTTTCGAAAAAATTGGATAGGGTGGAAGCTCACAGTGGAGATAATCGAAATTTATTCGAAGGCAGGAAGAAGCATGAAAGTGAGATTGATTTATTTTCCGGTTTGTCTCAAGGTGTGGGTGTGCCTTTAGCATTAGAAACAAAAGAAAGAAATGTAGGGAGAGCTTTACTACTTACCTGACTTAGTGCCCTGCTGTATACCCAGTTCGAGTGACGTTAACTGCGCGAACCCTTGGACGTTTCCTTTCTCGTCGAACCACGACGTATGTGCCATAGAATATACGCGCTACCGATTCATCTTCGCAGATCAAAAGGCACTTCTTGGAAATCGGCACTCGGGGGCTTCGCGACTTAGAAATAGATTAATGACCTCGTGAATCATCTTGTCGATTTGAAGTACGACCATTGCCATTGGCTTCGCCTCGTATCATCCTTTCGAAAATTATTGGCCTTTGCCAATCCTTTCAAATTCTTGCAAAAAATATTTGGAACTTCAAAATCTAACAAGAGCTGATGAAAACTTTGAACAGTAAATGAAGAGTCGTCAACTGGGTGAAATTTAAGCTTGGACGCTTTCAACATGGGCAAAGTTAAACTTGAATGCCTCCTGCTGCAAAGTAATTTAGGGTTAGATACTTGAACTGTGATAGAAATTTAATTTTTCCCTTTGGATAGTAATTTGATCTTTGATACTTAGAACTTGAAAGAATTTAAACTTGAATGCTTCCAACTGGGGCTAATTTCACCCAATAAAAACTTTGAAAGAAATTTAAACTTTCATTCTTCCAACGAGACATCTATTTTATCTTGAATACTTTCAACTTGAAAAATTTTAAACTTATATAATCCCAACTGGGACTAGTTTAAACTTAAATGTTTTCAAGTGGAAACGATTAATACTTGAATGCTGGAAACATGCAAATTAATATTTGTTACTTCAAAATCTAACCAGAGCTCAGTAATTCAACAGTCGCTGCTTATTAGAAAAAAAGTGTTCATTCAAAGCTTAGAAGTTCAAATGCTTCTTAATAAAAGCGATTTAAACTTAAATGCTTCCAACTGAAACCAATTTAATCGTGAATGCTTCCCACTGTTAGTGATTTAGACTTGAATGCTCCTAACTGGAAAAAATTGAAACTTGCATGCTTCCAAGTGGAAGGCGATTCAAAATTCGATGCTTCCAGCTAAAAATCATTTGAAACTTGAATGCTTCCTACTGCAGAACAATTTATGATTGAATGCTTGAATTTCGATTGGACTTGAATTCTTCCCACCAGACAGCAATTTGATATTTGGTACTTAGATCTTGAAATAATTTAAACTTGAATGCTTCCAACTGGGACTAATTTCACCCACTAAAACTTGGATGCTTTAAGCTTTAAGTTGAAACTTGAATTCTACCAACTAGACATCTATTTTATCTTGAAGTAATAATTAAAACTTAAATACTTCAACTCAATGCTTTTAAATATAAAAGATTAAGACTTGAATACTGAAAGCATACGAACTAATATTTTGAACATTAAAATATAACTAGAGCACAGTTATTAAACATTCGCTGCTTATCAAAAATATAAATAAAATTGTTCCTTTAAAGCTTAGAATTCTTCCCAATAAAAGCGATCTAAACTTGAATGCTTCCAAGTGGAACCAATTTATTCGTGAATGCTTCCTACTGAAACCAATTTAGGCTTGAATGTAAAAGAACGGGAAAAAATTAAAACTTGCATGCTTCCAAGTTGAAGACGATTCAAGCTTCTATGCTTCCCGCTAAAAATGTTTTAAAAAGTGAATGCTTCCAAGTGGAAAACTATTTGAACTTGAATTCTTGTAACTGAGAGGCCGTTTATTTAAAGAAAACAATATTGTTAATTAAAAGCTTAAAAGTTTGAATTCCTTCAACTGAAAAAATGTAGGCCAAAGTGCCTCCAAACGAAAAACAATAGTTTGGATGCTTCCAACTAGAAATCATTTTAAACTTGAATGCTTCCAAAACTGGAAAGCAATTCAAATTTGAATTCTACCAAATGGAGAGAAAGTTAAATTTTAATTTGTTGAAGTAGATAACAACTTAATCTTGTATATTTGTAACTTAAAATAATGTAAGCCTAAATGTTTTTAATATAGGATTAATTTCAGCTTAATTTATTTTTGAAACTGAAAAAGATCTACATTTGATTGCTGGAAGCATACCAAATAATATTTGGAACTTAAAAAATTAACAAGAGCGCAGTAAATCAACAGCTGCTACCCATGAAAACAAAAGAAGATTGTCGACTCAAAGCTTAAAAGTTAGGATGCTTCCACCTAGAAACAATTCAATCTTGATTGCTTCCATCTGGGACCAATTTAAACTTGAAACTGCCTACTGGTACCAATGTTAGCCTAAATGTTTCCAAAAGAAAAAAACAATTTAAACTTGGATGCTTCCAACTACAAACTCTTTAAAACTTGAACGTTTCCAACTCGAAACGCATTTGAACTTGTATGCTTCCTACTGGGAGCAATTTAAACTTGTATGCTTTCTACTGTAAAACAATTTAAACTTCTCTGCTTTCATCTAGAAAAAAGTTTAAACTCGAATGCTTTCAATTGAAAAATAATTTAAACCTGAATGCTTCCTACGAAAAAGCAATTTAAACTTGAATACTTCCAACTTGAAAATAATTTACACTTGAATGCTTCCAACTAGACGACAATTTAAATTTAAATAGTAATTAAAAAAATATCTTATAAAATAATTGACTTTAATGTTTCCAACAAGACAACAATTTAAACTTAAATCCTTCCACCAACAAAAATTTGAGTATGAATACTTCCAGCTTGAAATGATTTAAACTTGAGTGTTTCCAACTGGAACCAATTTCAGCTTGAATGATTTCAACTGGGAACAATTTAAACTTGGCTGCTTCCTACTAGATTATACTTAAATTTGCATACTTTAACCTGGAAAAAATTTTAACTTGAATGCTTCCAACTGGAAAACAATTTAAATTTGAGTTGTTCAAAATGGAAAATAATTTAATCTTGAATGCGTCCAAGTAGGAAAAATTTAAGCTTGAATACTTCCATCTTGAAATAAATCAATGTTGAATACCTCCAGCTAATAAATTCTACCTTGATCGCTTCCATCTGGAAAAGATTTAAATTGGAAGTCTGGAAACACACGAAATAATATTTGGATCTTTGAAATCTAACAAGAGCTCATGGCAACTTGGCACAGTCAATCAATAGCCGCTACTTATTATAAGAAAAGAAAATTGAATCCTATGGGCAATAAAGTGATTTTTTTAAATTGAGCTAGAATTTTTAAATGTCAAAGCTTTTTCGTGTTTTTGATTGATTTTTTTTAAACTTTATTGATTCCAACTGAAAAACGATTAAAGCTTGAATGTTTCAAATCGGAAAGGACTTGGTCTTAAATGCCTAACTCATTTTAGACACCCAATTGCAATTAACGTTTAAGGTTCAAAGATGAAGAAATGGGATTTATCAATCAAATTTTCCTTCAGCGGATAAATTTGTGAATAGACCGAATAGCCAATTAAATTGTAGAAATTAGACTCTCAAATTGAGCCGAAATCGTCATCAGAAGTGACTTTCACGTCTCTTCAGTGGCCGTCGTCACGCTATTAGCGCAAACTTAATCAGGGCCGGAAATGAAGTGAAGGATAGAAGGGAATATTAATAACTGAATCTAATCAATTCCTTGAAACGAGCCTGGCCACCCTGAGAAGTCTCTCCCAAGCTCTCTTGCCTCTCTTGTCTCTCTTCTCTCCCATTGAGCACCCTCACTTATTTTGTTTTCAAATATTTCGGATTCTCGAAAAAGCAGAACGCTCAGTGGTGATCTAATCAAATACGTTGCATTAAGCTAATTTAGTAGTACAGTTGCAAATTCATCGCAGAAGAGCCTTCGTTATAATACTGCACTCACTCTGGATTAATGTCGCCCACACGACAAACAAATTTTCGATTATTCACGTGAGCTTTCCCGCGTCTCGTTATTCTCGGAAAGATTGATTCTCTTTTCTCTTAATAGGTTCTTTTTCTTTGAGAACAGAATTAGGGACGCGAAATCGTGATGGGTGCAAGCTTTTTTCATCAACAGAAAGAAGCTTCCAAATTTAGAGATTCTGGGTCGATTGCTTTAAAAATAAATTATTTTAATTTGTGGGATTCAAATTTGAGTCATTCATGCTGTAGCTTCAAGCATATTCAAGATTAAATCCTTTTGTGTTGGAAGCATATAAGTTTAAATTGATACCAGTTGGAAGCATTTAAGTTTAAATTGGCCAAAAAGAGAAAATGGTTTTAAAAGTGTATTATTTGTGTTTGCAGGATTTAAATTTAAATCATTTATGTTGTAGCTCAGAGCATCTTCAATTTGAAATAATTTCCATTTGGAAGCAGTCAAGTTTAAATTGTTTCACGTTGCAAGTATTTAGACTTACATTGTTTTAAAGTTGGAAGCATCTAAGCTTAAATTGTTTTCCATCTATACCCATTAAATTTTCTATTACTTTTCCTTTACAATATTGCAAGTTTAAATTGTTTTACAGTTAGAAGCATTCAAATATTAATTAGTCATAGACAGAGAAAGGCTTTCAAATTTAAGAATACTGGTTCAATTGTTTTAAAAATAAATTATTTCCGTTTATAGGTATCAAATTTGTATCATTCATGTTGTAGCTTCTAACATTTTTAAGTTTATTCCCTTTTTGTTGGAAGCTTGCAAGTTTAAATTGGTACCAATTGGAAGAATGTGCTTTTAAATTGGTCATAAACAGAAAATGACTTCCAAATTTGCACATTTTGGGTCAATTTTTTCAAGACAAAATTATTTTTGTTTGTAGGATTCAAATTTAAATAATTCACGTTGTAGCTCGCTGCATCTTCAAGTTTAAGTAAATTCAAATTAGAAGCATTCCAGTTTAATTTTTCTGACGTTTTGGATTGTTCAATGAAATAAATAAGGTTCGAATCAAATAACTAAACTTTGATCGAAAAAAGGATGAATCCTTAACAATAAATTTAATAGTCCACTCTTCAAAAGACAGTTTAAACGAAAATGTAGACTAATTCTTAATGATTTTAAATTAATAGATTAGAAAACTAAAATTAAATTTAAAAAATTATTAAAAATTTCGAAGAGTATTTAAAACTAGAATCCATTAATCCCACTTCCAAGCAGATCGTATTAAAGATGTTGTGATTAAAGTGTCCAAAAAAGCGTGCAATTTTATAAAATTGTTAATCTTCACAAGTTTTTTTAATTAATACTTTTTATAAAGTCTTGTTCTTTTGCTGAATGAATTTTTTCTCCTTCTCCTTGAACATTTTACATTCTTTAATCTTCAGTATAAATTCTTTATTCTTCATTCTTTCTCATCTTTTTCTTCATCGCATTCATTCTAAATTTGAAGGTCTAAACCTAGGACAGATCTGATTTTTTTCCAATCTCTTGGACAAAAGTGCCAAGAAGAGATTTCTCTCCCATCTTCTTTATTTTTCTTCATTCTTTATTCTTCATTCTACGTTATTTATTATTTATTCTTCACTTTTCCTTGTTATGACCAAGTCTTAAGAGAATACTTCTTTTCCTTCTTCTTCATTCTTTATTTTTGATCTTTGTTTCTACATTCTTTATTCGTCATAGTAAATTATTTATTCTTTATTGTTTATTCTCCATTATTCATTCTTCATTATTCATCTTCTTTTTCTTTTAATTCTTCTGCTTTACCTTCTTTCTACATTCAATGGTCTAAATCTAGGACAGATCTGATTTTTTTCCATCCTCTTGGTCCAAGTCTCCAGAAAAGACTTCTTTTCTATCTTCTATATTTTTCTTCATTCTTTATTCTTCATTCTCCACTCTACATTCTTTATACATAATTCTGCATTGTTTATTCTTCATTCTTTATTTTTCATTACTATTCTTCTTTTTCTTTTTATTCTTTGTCTTCTTTCTACATTCATAGGTCTAAACCTAGGACAGATCAGATTTTTTCCCATTCACTTGGACCAAGTCCCAAACAGAGATCCCTCCTTCTTCTTCATTCTTCATTCTTCATTATTCTACTTTTTTCCTTTATCTTCTTTCTGCATTCATAGGTCTAAACTCTAAACCTAGGACAGATCTGCTTTTTGGTCCATCCACATGGACCAAGTCCCAAAAAAAGACTTTTTTCTTCTTCTTCTTCATTCTTTATTCTTCATTTTACATTCTTTATTCTTCATTATACATTCTTTATTCTTCATTATAAATTCTTTATTCTTCATTCATCATTCTTTCTGCTTTTTTCTTCTTCATTATCTTCTTTTTACATTTATAGGTTTAAATCTAGGACAGATCTGATTTGTTTCGATTCACTTGGACCAAGTCCTAAAAGAATACTTCTTTTCATTCTTCTTCATTCTTTTCTCTTCATCCTTCATTCTACATTATTTATTCTTCATATTAAATTATTTATTCTTTATAATTTACTCTCCATTCTTCATTCTCCATTGTTCTGCTTCTTTTTCTCTTAATTCTTCTTCTTTACCTTCTTTCTGCATTCATAGGCCTAAACCTAGGACAGATCTGATTTTTTCCCACCACCTTGGACCAAGTCCTAAGAACAAATGCCTTGTTCTTCATTCTTTAATCTTCTTTATTTTTTCTTCTTCTTCATTCTTTATTCTTCATGCTTCATTCTATATTTTTTATTCTTCATACTAAATTATTTATTCTTTATTATTTAGTCTCCATTCTTCATTCTTCATTGTTCCTCTTCTTTTTCTTTTCATACTTCTTCTTTACCCTCTTTCTAAATTCATAGGCCTAAACCTAGAACAGATATGATTTTTTCCCATACACTTGGATCAAGTCCCAAGAAAAAATTCCTTGTTCTTCATTCTTTAATCTTCTTCATTTGTTCTTATTCTTCTTCATTCTTTATTCTTCATCCTTCATTCTACATTCTTTATTCTGCATACGAAATTTTTTATTCTTCATCCTTCATTATACCTCCCATATTTTTTTCATCTTCTTTGTTTTCTTTCTGCAATCAGAGGTCGAAGCCTAGAACGGATCTGATTTTTGTCCACCCAATTGAACGAAGTCCAAAAAAAGATCCCTTCTTCATTATTCTTCATTATTCCTCTTCTTTTTCTTGATCTGCATTCTACCTTCATGGGCCTAAATATAGGACCAATCTGATGTTTCTATTCATCCACTTGGACCAAGTCCCAAGAAAAGACGTCTTTTCCTTCTTCCATCTTTTTCATTTTTCTTCATTCTTCATCCTTCATTAAACATTTTATATTTTTCATTCTACATTCTTTGTTCTTCATTTTATATTCTTTATTCCTCATTCTTCGTTCTTCATTCCTCATTCCTCATTCTTCATTATTTCTCCTATATAATTTTATTCTTTGTTTTCTTTCTGCATTCATAGGCTATAACCTAGAACGGATCTGATTTTTTCCACCCGCTTGGACAAAGTACCAAGAAAAGATTCCTTCTTCTTCATTCTTCATTATTCCTCTTCTTTTTCATCATCTTTTTTCTACATTTATGGGTTTAAACCTAGGACCAATCTGATTTTTTTTTCATCCGCTTGGACCAAGTCCCAATAAGAGACTTCTTTTCCTGCTTCCATCTTTTTAAGTTTTCTCCAGTCTTTATTCTTCATTCTTTATTCTTTATTCTTCATTCTTCATTCTTCATTCTGCATTATTTATTCTTAACTCCACAGTCTTTATTCTTCATTTTACATGCTTTATTCCTGATGTTTCATTCTTCATTATTTCTCCTATATTTTTCTTTCTTCGCATCCATAGGTCGAAGTGTAGAACGGATCTGTTTTTTTCCACCCACTTGGATGAAGTCCCAAGAAAGGATTCCTTCTTCTTGATTCTTCATTATTCCTCTTCTTTTGCTTCATCTTCTTTCTACATTCATGGGTTTACACCTAGGACCAATCTGATCTTTTTGGTTATCCACTTGGACCGAGTCCCAAGAAAAGACTTATTTTCTTTCTTCTATCTTTTTCATTTTTCTTCATTCCTTATTATTCATTCTACAATATTTATTCTTCATTCTACATTCTTTGTTCTTCATTTTACATTCCTATTCCTAATTCTTCATTCTTCGCTCTTGATTATTCATCTTCTTTTTCTTTTTATTCTGCTTCTTTACCTTCTTTCTACATTCGAAGGTCTAATCGTAGGACAGATCAGATTTTTTTTCATCCGCTTGTATGAAGTCCCAATAAAAGACTACTTCTCCTTTATTCTTCATTCTTCTTTCTGCAATCGTTATGTTTTTTCTTTATCTTCTTTCTACATTCATAGATCAAACATAGGACAGATCTGATTTTTTCTGTCCAATTGGACCAAGTCCCAAGAAAATACCAGGTTTTTTTCGGAAACTGTGCTATGCACACAAGTGACTGTTCTCGTGTTGAATTCTTAATATCACTCAAATTCTGACCCGTTTTCCCGGAAATCTTTGGTCATAGAATAAAGAGGGATTAGAGAAACAGAAAGAGAAAGAGAAATTAGCCTGTCGGGAATAAATCTCGTTCCGTTAAATTACAGGTCTCGTCGCTTCGCCCGTTTTGCCGCTTGCTGTTGACTCAGGAGCGCGTTACAGATTTGCGTCCGGTTTTTGTCCGACAATTAGTTGCCCTTTCAAAAGGAACCGACAGAAATGTAAATATTCACGGGACCGAATACTCCGTTCGTCATAACATCCGGAAAACATACCGGTCGCGTGTTTTACATCTCCTTAAATACTCTATCGTGAGGTCGTAAACTCTCTGGAGATACGATTGGAGTCTTAACTGGAGCAGGAAATATTTATGTCATATTTATGGAAAGGACGAGTAATAAAAGTGATTGACGATTCTCACTGAAGTCGAGAAATTCTCATCCAAAGAATTTTTCACTGATGCTTAGCAGCCACGGTATTACGATCTCTTATATTTACAGCCTTCACGATTTTATCTAAAAAGAAGCAATACTAAATTGAATCAGACATGAGCTGAGGAATCCGCATTATTTGAATCGGTGAAGACTGACTTCGATTCAGTCACTTTTGACTGATTCAAATTTAGAATTTACGGTTAATGTTTATTTTGTTGAGCTGGTTCCTAAATCAAAGGGTGGACTTTCTTTGAGTTGGGTATGTACTCGTCATAAGTGCAATAGAAGCCAGTAATTCTTATGGTGCTCGACAAGGGACGACACCGCACTTGAATACTTTCGTCTTGTAAATACAATCTATATTTACGATGGTATATTTAGTGGTGCGACGTGCGACACTTTACGGTGAAGTCGAGACGAGGTGGGAGTGTCAGTGGTATTCACACGGGACGATCACTCATTTTGCAGCTTCAAAGTTCAAGTCATGTTAAAATTGTCTTAGGTTCATACTCGTCGCCATTGTACTCTTCCATCAATCGCGACAGACCACGAAAGATACATACTTCCTCCACGAATTCCACTATCCAGACATACAGATCCTTTTCATGAGATTGCATTTATTTGCTTCCAAAGAATTCAAAATTAATAATTATAATAACTTAGTGTAGACAATTTTTTGGGGCAAACTTGCATCCAGCTGGGGTATTGTCTAGGCCATCTTATTTTAATGGTTCTTTTTGGTCCGTAATTAGTTTGTCATGATTAAAAAATTTTGTAACTATTAAGCCCAAACATCTTTTTGCACATTTCCAAAAATAGCCAGGAGAAAAATGAACATTTAAAAAATTCTTTTTCCTCATTATGTAGTCAGACTTTGGGGTCCCTAATAAGGTGTTGGGATCCTCGATATACCAAACAGATTTTTGTTTGAATTTGATTTATAAGCGATTGAATAATAAATTGTTTGAAATGACTTAAAATCTAAAAAAATTTAGATTCTAGATTAAAAATGCTTAACATGATATAATTTTGAAAATTCATAAATTACTCATTCCTTTTTCAAATAGAAGCATTGAGACTGATAGTGTGTAGATATACATTATTTAAGCAGGAATATTTGAACTGTACAATTTATAAAATGAAATGTTTTTATCTTGCAGTACGACAACATTGAATTTATAGTTTTTCATTTGAAAGGTGTTTAAAGATTTGATTTGGTACGTGTAACTTATCCAGCATTTTAATACAAAATTCTTAAATAGGAAATTTTTTGAGGCTTTCAATTTAAAAGATGAAACAATAAGAAAATTTAACATCGACCGTTTTAATTTGCAGCTAAGTTTTTATTAATTAAAATAAACGAATTTATTGCTTTAAAAGTTCAATTTCCCTTAATTTCAATGACCGTGAAAAACTTTTGCTGGAAGATGGGTCTTCTATTCTTGGGGGTTAGTGCTGACAGCTGTGAAGAACTGAAAAAGGGTTATTTCTACACTTGTGATTAGTTCCCAACGGAATAGAGAATTTAAAAGGGGTATATTTAACATCAGCGGTTAGTGAACAAAGCTAGCCAAAGCTGAAAATGGGAGATTTACATTTTAGGTTAATAATCACAGGTACGCAGAGCTTAAGAGGGGCATTTTTACATTTGAGGTTTGTGCAAACAGCTAAGAAGAGCTAAAAAGGGATATTTTTACTCTTAGGGGTTAGTGATTAAGGCTATTGAGAGTTGGAAAAAGGGTATTTTATACTTGAGGGAGAGTGCTCGAAACTAGGGAGACTTGGAAAGGGGATAACTTTACACTTGTGGTTAGTGCGCAAGGGTAAATAGAATTGGGAAAGGTGTATTTCTAAATTTGGGGTTAGTGCGCACAGCAAAGGAGAGCTGAAAAGGAGTATGTTTACACTTAAGGGTTTGTGATTAAAGCTAGCGAGAGTTGGGAAAAGGGTGTTTCATACTTAAGGGTTAGTTCTTAAAGCTAGGGCGACCTGGAAAGTGTTATTTTTTACTTGGGGTTATTGCACAACTGTAGAGAGCTGGAAAGAAGGTATTTTTACAATAAGGGTTAGTGATCTCACCTAAGGAAAGTTGAAATGGGTTTTTTCCCCCTGAATTTTGGTTTAGTTGTCATAGATCGGGATAGCTGAAGAGGTGTATTTTTACATTTGGAGTTAGTGTGCTTAGCTAATGAGGGCAAAAAGGGATATTTTTACTCTTAGAGGTTAGTGCCAAATTGTAGAGAGAGCTGGAAAAGGGTATTTTATATTTGAGGGACAGTGGTCGAAGCTACGGAGATCTGAAAAGGGGATAACTTTACACTTTCGGTTAGTGCGCAAGGGTAAAGAGAACTGGAAAAGGTGTATTTCTAAATTTGGGGTTAGTGCACATAGCTAAGGAGAGCTGAAAAGGAATATGTTTACACTTAAGGATTAGTGATTAAAGCTAGCGAGAGTTGGGAAAGGGGTATTTCATGCTTAAGGGTTAGTCCGTAAAGCTAGGGCGACCTTGAAAATGTTATTTTTTACACGGGGTTAGTGCCCAACTGTAGAGAGAGCTGGAAAAAGGGTATTTTTATATTGAAAAGTTGAAAAGGTGTTTTTTTCTGAATTTTGGTTTAGTTCTCATAGATCGGGAGAGCTGAAGAGGTGTAGTTTCAGATGAGGTTAGTGCGCACAGCTAGGAAAAGCTGAAAAGGGGATAAATTTACACTTGTGATTAGTGCGCAAGGGTAACGAGAACTAGAAAAGGTGTATTCCTAAATTTAGGATTAGTGCGCATAGCTAAGGAGGGCAGAAAAGGAATATTTATATACTTGTGGTTAGTGCCCATGGTTAGAAAGAGTGTTGGAAAGGGGGTATTTTTCCATTAAGGGTTAGTGATTACAGCTAAAGCCAGCTGAACATAGTTAACTCATTTTGGGTTAATGATCATAGATCGTGAGAACTGAAGAGGGGTAT
This sequence comes from Acraspis erinacei, assembly GCA_035041075.1. NCBI lineage: Eukaryota > Metazoa > Arthropoda > Insecta > Hymenoptera > Cynipidae > Acraspis > Acraspis erinacei. The sequence goes on along the minus strand of JAWWLR010000166.1, from coordinate 32,224,812 downwards.
TTTCAAATTTGGTTAGTGCGCACAGCTAGGGAAAGCTGAAAAGGCATTTTTTTTATATTTAGGGTTTAGTGTTTAAGGTTATAGAGAGCTAAAAATGGTATTTTATATTTGGGGGTTAGTGCGCAAGGTTAGGAAAGCTGAAAAGGGATATTTTTAGACTTAGGAGTTAGTGCCCAAGGCTAGAGAGAGAGAGAGAGAGAGCTGGAAAATGGTATATTATATTTGGTGGTTAGTGCTCACAGCTAGAGAGACCTTGAAATGGGAAGATTTTACACTTAGTTAGTGTCCCAGGGCAAAGAGACCTGGAAAAGTGGTATTTTTACATTAACGGTTTGTGATTACACATAGGGAAATTTGAACAGTTTTTTTTTCACATTTTCGTTTAGGGATCATAGATTGGGAGAGCTATGAAGGTATATTTTTATATTTGATGTTATTGGTAACAGCTAGGGAGAGCTAAAAGGGGATATTTTTACAATAAGGGGTAGTTCGTAAGGCTAGAGAGCTGAAAAATGTGTATTATGCACTCAGGTGTTAGTGTTGGAAGATATGGAGACCTGGGAAAAGGTTATTTTTACATTTAGGGTTAGTGCTCAGTGCTTGGAATAATTTAAAAGTGTGTTTTTCTTTAATTTGGGCTTAGTGCTCATAGTTAGAGGCAGTTGAAAAGGGGTATTTGTAAACTGGGCTGTTCATGTTAATAGGAAGAGAGAGTTTTAATAACACGTTCTTACACTTAGTGGTTAGTGTGCATGACTAGAGAGAAAGCGAGAGAGAGAGAGAGAAAGAGAGAGAGAGCTGGAAAAGGGGTACTCTATTTTTTTGGGTTAGTGCTTAAAGCTAGGGAGAGCTGGTAAAGAGGTTCTCTATAATTTAAGGGGTTAGTGTTTAAAGTTATGGAGTTATGGACCTGGAAAGGGGGTATTTATATTTAGGGGATAGTGCTCGAAGCTAGAAAGAGAGAGGAAAAGGCATTTCTATACTTGGGTGTTAGTGCTTAAAGCCAGGGAGAATTGCTAAGGGGTATTTTTACATTTGGGGTTGGTGCTTGAAAGAACTGAAGAGGGTTTCTTCCTTCAATTTAGGGATAGTTCTCACAGCTAAGGGCAGCTGATAAGGAATATTTCCACACTTGGGTGTTTATGTTCATCGGTAGAGTGAGCTTCAATGAGGTGTTTTCACACTTAGGGGTTAGTGCGCGAGGCTAGTGAGAGCTGGAAAGGGGGTACTCTATACTTCAGGGTTAGTGCTCAAAGCTATGGAGAGCTGCAAAAGGGTTTCTTTATCATGTAAAGAGTTAGTGATCAAACTTATGGAGTTACCGAACTGGAACGGGGATATTCTATACTTGGGGTTAGTGCTTAAAGCTTGTAAAAGCTGGAAAAGGAATACTATTACGGAAAGGAATGAGGAGAAGATTACTGTTTAATACACTTTTGCTTTTAGTGGGACCGAACGTAATTTTAAGAACTTAATTTAAAAAGAGTGTTGACCTCTTCAACCTTGAGAAGTTTATCTCGCGGAACATATCTTGGAAACGCTGATGCACGTAATGTGGTGTAAAGTGGAAAGGCGAGCAGTAAGAAAAGGTACAGACGGCGGTGGCGCACTAATTTTAAAATCCCCTTTCTCGGTTATTAGCACAAGCGATCTCTTTGATTTAAAGGGGTCCAAGTGAGGAAAGTCGCCACGTGCTGGAAGATCGTCTATTTATTCACCTCTCGGAAGAACGCTCATTTGAATATTTGTGCTTTGAGATTATCTATTTTTTTATTAGTACTATTTTTCTCCTACTGTGTTCCATTGAAATCCCGAATTTATAGCTGATTTATTTTTATTCGACTTATTGGCGTTCTTTTTTTAATTTGTTTACCAGCAGTCATTTGTTTAATAATACAGGGCACCTAATTGATGGATGATTTAAAATTTCCCGGTCAATTGTTAATTTTTATTGGTCAATCCAAGAGAATTCAGAAGAGTTAAATTATTTGAAACGACTTTTTAAAATTTAGAGAGATTTCTTACTAGTTTAAAATATTTAAAATAAATCTGATTTAGAATATGAAATTTTAGGAATAAATGATAGTTGTGAATTTAAATAAGGATTATTTTTTTCTTCTCTTAAATCAGAAGTAAATAAATTTTCAGAAACATTTTTCGGTCCTTAAATCTCAATTAAAAATTTTTTTAATGTCATTTTTATTCAAGAAAATAAATGTTCAGCCAAAAAGACGAGTTTTCAACTAAAAAATATTTTTTTTCAACCAAAAATTGAATAATTAAATTTAGAGTCAAAAATTAAATGCTCCACCAAAAAGAATGCATTTTCAACTAAAATTATGGAATATTCAACTGGAATAGTATAAAATGGTATTCAAACAAAAAAGAAACAAATTTTCAATAAGATAGTTACATTTTTGGTAAAAAATGTCTTTTCTTAAAGATGAAAATTCAACTCAAATGATGAATATTTATCAGGAATACTTAAATTGTCAACCAAAAGGAAGTCTTTTTAAACAATGATATTAACATTCATAGATAATAGTCATTTTATACCATAAAAGTCGATTTTCTATAAAAAAAAGTCGGTTCTTAAAAGAAAATAAATTAAGTTTCAAAAAAATAAATCAATTTTCAATTAAAAAGGCAAATTTACAACCAAATTGTTAAAAATATCAATTTTTAAATTAATAATTGACTTTTCAGACAAAAATGATAACATTTGAACCAGAAATAAAACAGATGAATTTTCTGTTAAAAATGTAATTCTTATAAAAAAATCGGATTTTCAGAAAAATAGTTAAATTTTCTACTGGAATCGATCAATTTTTAGTTGAAAAATTGGTACATGAATAATCGATTAATAATTGAGTAATCGCCGATGTTTCATAGATTCACATTATATAAAGATTTAGGTTATATAAAGATTATTCTTGTCAGTATTGTAAACAAGTTTAATAAACAAATGCATTATTCAGGCATTTGTCGCCAGAACAATTCGTTTTTTTCGATGTCAATTTTTTTAAATTAGCAACCTTATGATAATTTTAGAAAAATGCATAATTTTTTGATAGTTTTTTGTGATTTTTTTAAACAAAGCTAATAAAAAATGCATGATTTCGACATTTGTCTAGAGAAAAACTCGTTTTTTTCAATGTAAGTGAATGTAAGTTTAATGTAAGTCCGAGAGTTACGTCGAAAAATGCCCGAATAATGAATTTTTAAATTAAATATCTTTAAAAAAAACATAAAATTAACCAACTAATTATAAATGTTACTGAAATTATCGTAAATTTCTCAATTAAAGTGACACATATTGAAAAAACGAGTTTTTCCGGCGAAAAATGTTCAAATCATGCATTTGTTTATTAAGTTTGTTAACAAAATCATAAAATTGATTAACTAATTATGAATGTTGCTGAAATTAACAGAAAGTTCGTAATTAAAGGGATTGACATCGAAAAAAAACTAAATTTGCATCAGCAGATGCCCGAATAGTGCATTTTTTTAAAAAATAAATAAAATTTATCAAATAGTGATGGATGTTGTTAAAATTATCATAAAGTTCCCAATTAAAAAGACTGGCATTGAAAAAAACGAATTTTTCCGTCGATACGTATTTGAATAATGCATTTTTTAAATTAAATTTGTTTGATAAAATCATAAAATTCATCAACAAATTATGAATTTTCTGAAATTATCAAAAGGCTTCTATTTTTAAAAAATTGACATAGAAAAAAACGAATTTTTCTGACGACAAATGCCTGAATAATGCATTTTTTTATTAAATTTGTTAAATAAAAATCATTAAATGTATGTACTAATTATGAATTTTTCCGAAATTAACATGAAATTCTGAATTAAAAAGACTGACAGAAAAAAAGGACTTTTCGTCGATGGATGCCTGAATAATGCATTTGTTTATTAAATTTGATAAAAAAAATTTATCAAATAGTGATGGATGTTGCTAAAATTATTATGAAGTTCCCAATTAAAAGGACTGGCATTGAAAAAAAACAAATTTTTCCGTCGATACGTACTTGAATAATGCATTTTTTTATTAAATTTTGTTGATAAAATCATAAAATTCATCAACAAATTATGAATTTTCTGAAATTATTATAAGGTTCCTAATTTTCTTTTTAAATTGACATAGAAAAAAACGAATATTTCTGACGGCAAATGCCTGAATAATGCATTTGTTTATTAAATTTGTTTATAATATTAACAAGAATACTCTTAAGAGAAATTTTTTTCAATAAAATATTTTTTCCATT
>JAWWLR010000166.1:32194774-32209894 GCA_035041075.1 Acraspis erinacei | reverse complement strand
ATTTTTTGGTTGTTGTAACCAAATATTTTAATGAATGGGATATTTCGTTGGTCCAACAAACACATTTGGTTGGATCAATCACACATTTTGTTGACACAATAAACCCATTTGGTTGGACCAATAAAATATTTTGTTGAGTCAACCAAAATTTATTTGATTCACCCGGAATTTCATTTTTATAAAAAAAAAAAACGTTTCTTCAGGTTCGAAATTTTTTTTCCGCAGAAGACTGATTTATCGAATATTTCTCATACCTATTCTTCTTATGTGAAGATGATGAATCCTAAAATAAATTTGATCTAGGTTCTGAAAAATTAATAAAGAAGGGGTTGGTTGCCTCTTGGAAGATATGAGCGTCTCCGATTACACGTCATGAATCCATTGACCTATGAGGCAATAAATAATTCCCAGTAGCTACCCGATTTAGGAAACCCAACCTCCCAAAATACAGCTGGAATAAAAGCGAGGGAAAGGAGAATCGATCATTATTTTCGGATTCTTTTTGTAAACCGTGTAAAAATTCTCAAGACGCCTGAAGCCGAGAGATTCGTCACTGGTGGGCCCGAAGAAGACATCGACCCAAGACGTAATTACCCTGGTGGTTTCGTTGTGCTCGTAAACGTCCGCATGTAGATCGGACCCTTGCGGCGTTAGTCGTTAATTCGCTTCTCGTGTGTAAACGTTGAATTCTTCGACTTCCCGCCCGAGATTCACTACCAAGTTGCAAAATCGGGCTATGAAAGTCAGGAAATGAACATCAAGTGCGTAAAGAATCTCAACGACTTCAGAAATCATCTGCACTCATGACAACAAATTCTCGAGAGAAACTGACTAAATGATGCTGTACATTTGTAACTTGGTTTGAGATTATATTTAGACTACTTTGTTTAAATTGGGTACATCATACCCACAGTGTTCGGTACATCGTATCCAAATTGGTCGCTACATCTTAGCCTAAGTGGTCGGTGCATCGTACCCTGAGTGGAAGGTACATCTTACCTTTCATAACAGGGAAAAATTATTTTTAGACATGGAGATAATTGAGAAATTTTTTGTTGTTGTAGTGTAGCATTCAAACTGCTATGTGCAATTTTTGTTAAAGGTACATCGTACCCACAGTGGTAGGTACATCATACCCTAAGTGATAGGTAAATCGTACCCAAAGTGGTGGGTATATCGTACCCACATTGGTCATTACATCATACCCTAAGTGGTCGGTACATCATACCCTAAGTGGTAGGTACATCGCATCCTTCATAACAGGGGAAAATTTCTTTTAGATATAGAGATAATTGAGAAATTTATTTTGTTGTAGTGTAGCATTCACATTACTATGGGCAAGTTTTGTTAAAGGCACATCGTACCCACAGTGGTAGGTGCATCATACACTAAGTGTTAGGTACATCGTACCCTAAATAACAGGAAAACATTAATTTTAGACATCGAGATAATTGAGAAATTTCTTTTTTTGTAGTGTAGCATTCACACTACTATGGGCAATTTTTATTAACGGTACATCGTACTCTCAAATTAGTTTTTTATCCGTACTTTTTTTTCTCATGATATGCCTTTTTATTTTCAAACCTTGGTAAAACGTCTATATACAAGGCAACCTCGCTGCTAAAGTATCATTTGAGTTCTTTATCATAAGTAAATTTACCACCAGACTCCACTTCACTGGGTATGAGCCTGTAAACTTTTTCTTTTACTGAATTAGGTTTAGAATCACTTTATTAAATTTAAAATAACCTGTGATAATCCGTAGCTGTATCCGATTTAAGTACTCGAATTTGTCTGTATATTTGGCCAGGGGAGGGGAAAACTGCAGAAAACTACCTAGCGAGTTTAACCCGTTTTTCGACTGCCTAGTTTCAAGTCAGATATTTGACGCTACCCATCGAAAGCACATATTTTTAACGCAAAAAGTTGAACTTCCGATAGAGAAGATGAATTTAACAAAGTAATTAAGCTTTCCACAAAATAGCTGAACTTTGTACTCAATAACTGCATTTTTAAACTACGCGATGAATTTTCCATCGAGAAGAATTATTTTATATCAAGAAATTTAATTTCCTACCAAAAGAGAAATTTTTAACAAAATGCATGCATTTTAAACCAAATAGATCAATTTTCAACTAAAAAAGACAACTTTTCAATCAGAAATGGAATAGCTAAATTTTTAGTAAAAATACTAATTTTAGAAAAACAAATAATCAACTAATTAAATTCAATGAAAAAGACGGGTATTTTTTACAAATTAGGTCAACCTTCAACGAAATACATGAATTTTCAACCAAATAGTTAATTTTTAATAAAATTTCGATTTTTTTAGTCAAGAAAAGAAGAATTTTCAACAACAAAGTTAATTTTCAAACTACAAAAATGAATTTTTTAAACAGCAGTTTAATTTTAAACTAGAAAAAATCAAATGTAAATAAAAAATAAAATCGTTATATTTTGAGTTTAAAAATTTATTTTCAACAAAAAAGAGTAATTTTCAACACGTATCATTGAACAAAAAAAGGAAGAATTTTCATCAAAATAGTTCAAAATAGTTCGTTAGCTCATCAAAAATTATGAATGTTTATTTTTCAATCTATTCAACCTATAAAGGACAATTTTGTAATCAAAAGTGGAATAGTTATATATTCGGATAAAAAAATCATTTTTTACACATCAAAAAGAAAACAAATTTCCAACAAAATAGTTGAATTTTTTAATAAAAATTCTAATTTTAATTTTAATAGTTTAATTATCTAGTAATATAGTTGATTTTGCAACTAAAAGTAAGAATTTTCAACAAGAAATTTAATTTTCAACCACTCAGTTATATTTCCTACTAAATTATTTAATATCCAAGCCAAACAGTAGAATTTTCCAAAAAAAATTAATTTGCCACCAAATATTGGGATTAGCCACTAAAATCATGAAGCTCAATTAAAGAAAATGAATTTTTTTAGAAAGAAGTACAACTTTAAACCTGATATATGATTTAAAAAAATTATTATTAACAAAGTATGTAATAGTTCATATTTAAAAAGAAAGATTTAAATTATTAATTAAAAAGTTGACTTTTCAACAAAACAATTAAACTTTGAACAAAATAGTTGAATTTTAAACCCATAAAGAAGAATTTTCATTTAAAAATTCTCAACAAAATAAGTAAATTTTCAACAAAAAAGATCAATTTTTCTACACACATAATATGAATAATAAAATAATTCATAAAGTAAAATAAAATGAATAATAAAATAATATGAATTTTTAATGAAATTGTTATAAGCTTTCGATTAAAAAAAGTCAAACAAATAATTTAAATTCTTCAAGTTGTAAAAATTAAAACTTGAATGATGCCTATTGTAAATAATTTACACTTGAATGCTTCCAATTGTAAATAATTTAAATTTCAGTGCTTCCAAATGTAAATAGTTAAAATTTGAGTGCTTTAAAATGTAAATAATTGAAATTTGAATGATTCCTATTGTAAATAGTTCAAATCTGAATGCTTCCAAATGTAAATAATTCAAATCTCAATGCTTCCAAATGTAAATAATTCAACTTTGAATGCTTCCAATTGTAAATAATTGTAATTTAAATGCTTCAAATTGTAAATAATTCAAATGTCGATGCTTCCAAATGTAAATAATTGAAATTTGAATGCTTCCAATTGTAAATAATTGTAATTTGAATGCTTCCAATTATAAATAATTCAAATTTCAATGCTTACAATTGAGAGGAATTAAAATCTGAATGCTTCCATGTTTAAACAATTTGAATTAGAATTCTTCCAGTTACAAAAATTAAAACCTAAATGCTTCGAATTGCAAAAATTTAAACTTGAATGCTCTTCCTAGTAAATAATTAAGATTTGAATGCTTCCAATTGTAAATAATTTAAAGTCGAATGCTTCTAACTGTAAAACATTTAAATTTGAATACTCCGAGTAGCAAAAATTTAAAACCTAAATGCTTCTAATTGGGTATATTCCAATTTGAATGCTTCCTATGGCAAAGAACTATAATTTGAATGCTTCTAATTCTAAATAATTTAAATTTGAATGCTCCCAGGTGTATAAATTAAAACATTAACGCTGAGAATTGAGAAAATTCAAATTGAACAAAGTTGAAAGAAACTAAATGAGTTTATCTCTCATTTATTTTTATTTTCAGGGGAGTAAGCGAATGGCAAATGTAGTGCGGAAAGACTGTAAAGGAATTGCACTAGCGTCCTTGTCTTTTGCACCGTTCAACGTGACATCGTCGAAATGCATCAAGAAGTTCAACGAGGCGCGATGTGAACGCATCGCAAAGCGTCGCTGTGCTATAAGTATGTCATCATATCTTAACTGCCCTGTACGGACGGACGACGTTTGCATTAAGCGTTTATTTATCGCCGAAACGCACCATGGTCTTATACGTCACGGCTTAGCGCCACTTGGAATGCTGGAAAATTTATAACTTTAATTTTACTTAGTTGACGAATGTGATTGCTATTGCTTTATGTCTTTCAGATAGACTTTAGGAGGTATTCCTTCAGAGATAATTCTTTGATGGGAAAGTCTCCGATTCTTAACTTTGTAAAAACATAAAAAACAGGCTTTCAATTCACAAATATGAAATGTAAGTCTTAAAATGAAATTAAAATTTCTTTCTGTGAAAATAATTTACACTTGAATGTTTTTCTTTCATTGTCTAATGGTTCCTAATGGTACCAATTTTAAAGAATTGGACTTCTGATGAAGAAGGTGTAGATCTAGAATTAGTGAGGGTACGTGGGTTAACGTTCGCAGATTACAGGTTGTATGCTCACTATTTTACAAAATTGAAACTTTTATTATTTCAATTGAAAAGATTTCAACTTTAAATACTGCCCATTGTAGATAATTCAAACATGAGTGCTTAATACTGTCAAGATTTCAAGCTAGAATCTTGCAAATGGTAAAAACTCTAAATTTCATGTTTTGAACTGTCAAAAATAAGAAGTTGTATTATTTCTATTGTAAAAATTGAATCGTGTACGCTGCCAATTTTGAAGAATTCAAATTCTAACGAAGAAGGTGTGGATCTCAAGATAGTGAGGGTACGTGGGTTAGCGTTAGCAGATTACAAGTTTAATGGTCACTATTGTAAAAAATTGAAACTTTTATTCTTTCTAATGTAAATAATTCAACCGTGAATGTTGCCAATTGCAGATAATTCAAACATGAATGCTTACTACTGTCAAGAATTAAAGCTAGAACCCTTCAAATGGTAAAAATTCTAAACTTCATATTTTTAACTGTCAATAACTTGATGTTTTATTCCTTCTATTGTAAAGAATTCAATCTTGTAGGCAGTGAATTCTGAAGAATTTAAACTTTTACGTTGCCAATTTAAAAAAATTCAAATTCTGACGAAGACGGCGTGAAATGTGAGACAGGAAGGGTACGTGGGTTATCGTTCGAAGATTACAAGTTGAATTCTTACTATTTAAACAAAATCAAACTTTTATCCTTTAAATTGTAAAGAATTCAACCTTGAATGATGCCTGGGTTAGCGTTCACAGATTAAAAGTTGTATGCTTACTGTTGTCAAATATTCAAACTTTCATTTTTTCATTTGTAAAGAACTCAACCTTGAATGCTGCCCATTGTAGAAAATTCAAACAGCAATTCTTACAACGGTCAAGAATTTCAACTAAAATGCGTCAAATGGTAAAAATGCTAAGTTTCATGATTTTAACTGTCAATAATTTGAATTTGTATTCTTTCTACTGTCAAGAATTCAACCTTGTAGGCTGTCAATTTCAAAGAATTTAAACTTGTATGCTGCCAATTTTAGAGAATTCAAACTTTTACGCAGAAGATGTGGAGTTCGAGACAGTGAGGGTACGTGGGTTAGCGTTCGCAGATTAAAAGTTGAATGCTTACTATTTAAAAAAAAAATCAAGCTTTTATTCTTTGACTGTCACGAATTCAAACTAAAATGGTTTCAAACTTTAATGAATAGATTTGTACACAATATAAACCTCAATGCTTCCAACTGTCAAAAATCCAAATTTCAATGCTGCCAGTTAAAAAAATTAAAACAAGAATGCTTCCAGCTGTCATGAATTCTAAAAATAATCTTCAGGTTTAAAAAATTCAATCTTGGATTTTGCCAATTGTTGATAATTCAAACATGAAATATTCCAAATATTCGAAATTTTGAAAATCTAAACTGGGATACTGCCAATTTCAAGAATTGAAACATGAATGCTTCCATGTGTTATGAATTTCAATTTGAATTCTTTCAAGTGCTCCAAGTATTCGAGCATCTCTGCTCGCAAGTTTTAAGAATTTAAGTTTGAATTCTTCCAATTGTCAATAATTCAAATTTTAATGCTTGCAATTTTAAAGTGTTCAAAAACTTGTATGCTTCCAATTGTAAACATTCAAACTGAAATGTTTACAATTGTAAATAATTTTAATTTGATTGCTGTCAATTGTGAAAATTCATATTTCAGTTCTTCGAATTGTAAAAATTTAATTTAAATGCTCTTAATTGTAAATAATTTAAACTTGAATGCTTTAAATTGTAAAGAATTTAAATTTAAATTCATCCAATTAGGATGATATCAAACTTAAAAACTTTTTACTCTAAAAAATGCAAAACTGAATGCTTCAAATAGCAGTGAATTCTAATTTCAATGCTTCCAATAGTTCGTAATTCAAACTTAAGTGCTTTCAATTTTCAAATTTGATGTGTAACTTAATTTTTCCAATTGTAAACAAGTCAAAACAGATTATTGTAAGTTTTCGAAAAATTCAAACTTGAATGCTTACAGTCGAATGACCCCTTACAAAAATATTTTTGTCACTTTGAAGAGAAAATTGTTTCGAATCACGTTTCGAAGTTAGCAGTGATTTTAAGTACTCTATTCTTATTTTTTCCCACTATTTAATGAATTTACAATTTTGAATTTTTTAATAAAAAGGAAATTAATCAGTCTCGAGGGGCGTATTCCAAAACGAAGAAACATTTACACCTGATTTTATTCTTGAGAAAACTTAATTCAAACTTGATGCTTTATAATATGAGAATAAAATTAAACTTAAAAAATTTAGTTGTTTTAAATATAAACTGAGAATAAAAATTAAGGTACGGTAAAGAAAATGAAAGTGGGGACAAGCGCCTACGGCACCTTCCAAAAAAGTGTAGGACACTTCTCTGGAAGCAGCCGTCGACCCTTGTAGCCAATTAGATTTATATCGTAATCCCAGATATTAAAAACATAAACGACTTAACCCTTCATCTATCCATCTATAACTGTAGGTAAAAACATAAATTTTGTAACAGGTTTTGTTCTTGTAGTCATTTTTTTCGTGAACAATATGAGCACTTGATTTACTTGTCAAATAAATTTAACTTAAACTTGATGCTTTATAACATGAGAAAAAAAATTAAAAAATGGTCGTTGACTGAAGTCTTGACTGAGAAAATAAAATTAAGTTACGGTAAAAAAGTGGAAGTGGGCACATGGGTTTACGGCAGCTTCGAGCAAAGTGTATGACACTTCTCTGGTAGCTGCCGTCGACCCTTGTCTCCAATTTGATCTATATTCTAATCCCAGACGATAATAATTTAAAGGACTTCAAATTTTATCAATTCTTTTATAACTAAAGATAAAAACTTAACTTTTAAACAGTTTTTGTTTGTGAAGCTTTTTTGTTCGTAAATAATAATTACACTTGGTTTATTTCTTGAGAAAATGTCATTAAAACATGATGCTTTATTACATAAGAAATATATTAAACTTGAAAAATTTTAGTTGGTTTAACTCAACATTGATGAGAACAAAAAATAAGTTAAAGTAGATAAGTTTGTACAGGGGTCTACCATTGCTTCGAGACAATTTTATGACACTTCCTCGGAAGCTGCCGTCCACCCTAGTCGCCAATTTTATATGTATCATAATCTCAGTGGTTAATAAAATGAACAGCTTAACATCTCATCTATTATTTTACAACTATAGGTAGAAACATAATTTTTTAAGCTATATTTTTTTCATGAAATCATTTTTGTTCGTAAATAATAATAACACTTAATTTTTTTCTTCCGGAAACTGAATTCAAAATTGATGATTTATAAGATGAGAAATTAATTAAACTTAAAATTTTTAGTAGGTTTAAGTCAACCTTGAGAAAAAACTAAACTACAGTAAAAAAATGAAACTATCGGCAAGGGTCTAGGGTAGCTGCCGTCGACCCTTGACGCCAATTTCATCTGTATCATAAACTCAGTAGTTAATGATATAAACGACTTAACATCTCATGTATCCATCTAAAAAAATAATCTTTTGAGTGGTTTTTGTTCGTGAAGTCATTTCTTTTCGGAAACAATAATAATACTTTATTCCCTTCTTAAAAAATGTAATTAAAATATAATTGATTTACAAAATTAAAAATAAATTAAACTTTTAAAATGTCAGTTTGGCTTAACTCTATACTGAGGACAAAAATTAAGTTACGGTGACAGATATGAAATTGGTGACGAAGGTCACGAAACTTTCCAGGCAAGTGTATAACACTTCTCTGGTAGCTGCCGTCGACCCTAGCCGCCAATTTCATCTATATCTTAATCACAGATGGTAGCAACATGCAAGACTTGAATTCTAATCCATTCTTCTACAACCAAAGGTAAAAACATCGCTTTTTAAACAGATTTTGTTTGTGAAGCTTTTTTCATAAATAATAATTACACTTGGTTTCTTTATTGAGAAAATGTGATTAAAACTCGATGATTTATAACATAAGAAATATGCTAAACTTAAAAAATTTTAGTTGATTTAACTCAACATTGATGAGAACCAAAATTAAGTTACCCTTAAAAAAATTACCCACAAGGGTCTCCCACTGCTTCGAGAGAAGTGTATAACACTTCTCTGGAAGCTGCCGTCGACCCTTGTCGCCAATTTCATCTATATCATAATCTCAGATGTTTAGAACATGAAAGAATTAACATTTCATTTATTCTTCTACAACTATAGGTAAACACATGATTTTTAAACAGTTTTTGTTTGTTAACTTATTTTTGTTCATAAAAAATAATAACATGTGATTTCTTTCTTCAGAAGACAACTCAAACTTGATGCCTGATAAAATGAGAAATAAACTAAACTTGAAAAATTTTAGTTGGTTTAAGTCTAAACTGAGAAAAAATTGAGTTACGGTAAAAAAATGAAAGTGGAGACATGGGTCTCCGGCTGCTTCCAGAAAAGTGAATAACACTTCTCTGGAAGCTGCTGTCGACCTCTATCGCTAATTTTATCTATATCATAATCCCAGTGGTTAATAAAATGAACTATTTAAAACCTCATCTATTTTTCTTCAACTATAGGTAAAAGCCTAATATTTTAAGTACTCGATTCTGATTTTTTTCCACTCTTTAATGAATTTTAAATAAAATCAAACAATAATCTCCTTTGAAGTAGTCAGAAGTTCGCGCATCTTGACGAACTGCCTTACTCTATTTTGATGTTAAGTTTTACATGACGTTTTGCTTTCTCAGTCACGCAGTCTACAAATTGGCATTGTACATAAATTGCACGCACTTCTACGCTTGGTGTGTACTTCGATTGTTCCTGGTTCGAATCAGCGATTTCCCTCTACACATCATTCTGTCTTGGGTGAGAATTTTGGCACGACAAAGGCCAGCCATATCTCCACTTCAGATCTACAACCCCGAGCCGACGTATTCTGCGCTCCTGATGCTCTTGTAGTTCAGTTTAGCTTAGGCACCAACGCTTCTTGTATCGGTCACACATTCCGCTAGATTGTTGTTTTTGGAAGCCGCCCCCGTTGTTACGAGTCGTATTATGTCTACACGGAACATGTCGCGAAGAGAGGACGAAAAAAAGTAACTCTCCTCTTTTTCGTTTTTAATCTACTAAGTTTCTCATAGGGCATCATCCATAAACTACTTTGAAAATTTTTATGGGGTGGGGAGTCACGCTGAAAACTACACTATAAAAAATGTTTGGAATTCTACAACACGCCTACAAGACTTCTACCATAGAAGCGTAAGGTAAAATTGCAAATATGGTATTGCAATACATACATTGTGTACAAGAAAATCATGGAATAAATGGAATTCACGAAATTCACGAAATTCAAGGAATTCGCGAAATTCACGAAATTCACGAAATCTATGGAATTCGCAGAATTTATGAAAAGGACACGGAACTCGCAAAATTCACGGAATTCAAGGAACTCACGAAATTGATGGAATTCACAGAATTCAAGAAACTCACGAAATTGATAGAATTCAGGGAATTCAAGGAACTCACGAAATTGATGGAATTCAGGGAATTCAAGGAAATCACGAAATTGATGGAATTCAGGGAATTCAAGGAACTCACGGAATTTTTGGAATTCGCGGAATTAATGAAATTCACGAAATTGATGAAATTCATGAAATTCACGAAATTCACGAAATAAATGAAATTCTCAGTATTCATGAAATTGACAGAATTCACGGAATCTATTGAACTCGCAGAATTAATGAAATTGACAGAAGACACGGAATGCGTAGAATTCACGAAATTCAAGGGACTCGCGAAATTTATGTAATTCACGGAATTCATGACATTCATGGGAGTCACAACATACGCGAACACAACATACGGAATGCGCGGAATTCACGGAATTCCACGAATTCATGAATTTATGGAATTTACGGAATTTAGGCAAATCAAAGAATTTATGCAATTTAAAGAATTCATGGAATGCATGGAATTCACGGAATTTATGCAATTTCATGAATTCATGGAACTCAGAAAATTCATGAAAATCACGAAATTCGCGGAATTCATGTAATTAAAGGAATTTACGGAATTGATGGAATTCGTGGAATTAAAGAAGTTCAACGAATTCGCTGAAGTCACGGAATTCAAGGAAATCATGGAATCCACTGGATTTGCGGAATTGACGGAATTCATCGAATTGAATTAATTCACGAAATTCGCGACATTAATGGAATTCACCAAATTTACGGAGTAAGCTGGATTGATTAATTTCATGGAAGTCACGGATATCAAGGAATTCGCAGAATTCATGTAACACCCACAATTCACGGAATGAATGCATTTCGGGGAACTCACGGAATTTGTGGAATTAACGGAATTCAAGGAATTAACGGAAATCGCAGAATTAATGAAATTGAAGGAATTCAAGGAATTCAGGGAATCTTATTTTTTCCCCTTATTTTTCGTATTTCTCTTGTATTGAAGCATTTTGTCCGTTTGGTTAAAAATTAACTGTTTTTATTTGAGGATTCATCCATTTTGTTTAAAAATCGGGGTATATTTTGTCGATTTAACTGTTAAAAATTTTCTCCCTGTCTGCAGTCTCCTTCAAATATATAAGAAATTAAAACAAATCGTTTAGAAAATAATTGAAATTGATCTCATTCATAAATCTTAAACATAAATTAAACCCTGGTTAATTAGAAGGAGGAGAGAAGAAAATTGGGTTCAAGTTCTTAATTTTAGGTGTTCCAGAGGATTCTTAAAATTTAGGCAGAAAAAAGAAGATACTCTGCGATCTTGCTTTTTTTTAAATCTTCTCACCCGTTATTATCTATTCAAAAAGTAAAAAAAATCTCGACTGGGGGGTCATTCTTCGCGAAATTTCGTGAGCTTTCCGACGGTTTTATAAAAAAGTTTCTCGCTATCTTTTAGAAAGACGGTACCCCCTAGAAAAGTTCTCTAATTTTTATGAAATTGTGAGAAAGAACCGTCTTGATTCCCCCCAGCGGTAATTTTGATAACTAGAGGATTTGTTACTCTCTTGAGTATTTATTTCCTCCTTTTGAATCTAAACTTCATAATCCTAGCACCTTACAAAATAAACCTTCAAACTGAAATACGAGATCACATTAGGTTTAATCTCGATTTTCCTGCGGAGACGCGCATTACGACGTCAGCATAATTTTGTCTTCTCTATTTAGACTTCATCCCCTCGGTCAGTGAGCTCGAAAATAAAGTCTCGCATTAATATCTGGCGTAAACTTGCTCGCGAAGACTCTTAATCGAGTAGATCGAATCGGCCTGTGGAGAGTGCGTTATGAATTTCGCGGTTGCTGTGGCTAGATATTATTGGATCGAATGCATCACGTCAAACGATACGTGAAATAAGTTATAGGTTAGTGGCTGCATTGGCACCGCTTGTGACAGCCTATTCCTGGAATGCTTGTGACTTTAGGTAGCGGCGGGTAAGAACGTCTTTTCCGCCCGTGAGTGACACTTTGATATCGTTAGTGTTACACTATTGCATTCGGATTAGACGGAAATCATTCGGCTACTCTCTACAAAGTGTGCTATTCACTTAGAAGGTGAGAGACTAGATATATGAGGCTATTTAATTTGCTTTCACGGAATCGTGGCCTTTACTTAGTTGAGGACTTTTAATTCAAAGGGAAATTAATCAGTCTCAAGGGGCGTGGTCCATTAATCAAGAAATAATTACACTTGATTTCATTCTTGAGGAAATTTAATTCAAACTTGATTGCTTTATAACATTAAAGATAAATTAAGCGAAAATGCTTTCAGTTAGTTTAACTCTACACTGAGGAGAATCAAAGTAAAGTTACGTTGAAAAAAACAAGAGTGGTGTAAAGGGTCTACGAGAGCTACCACACATGTATATATTCTCTGGAAGCTGTCGTCGACCGTTTTCGACGATTTCATTTGTATCATAACTCCAGACATTAATAAGATGAAGGGCTTAAAATCTCATTCATTCTTCTAAGACTAAAGGTAAAGACAAATAGTTTTTGTTCGTAAAGTTGTTTATGTTTGTGAACAATAATAACGCTTGATTTCTTTCTTGAGAAAACTTAATTCAAAGTGAACGCTTTATAAAATTATAAATAAACAAAACTTGAAAATTTTTTGTTGCTTTAATTCTACACTGAGAACAAAAATTAAGTTACGGTAAAGAAAATGAAAATAGTGGCAAGGGTTTACAACAGCTTCCCGACAAGTGTACAACTCTTTTCTGGAAGTTGTTGTCGACCTTTGTCGGCAATTTGATCTATATCATAATTCCAGACGAAATAAGATGAAGGACTTTAAATCTCATCCATTCTTCAAGAACTAAAGGCAAAAACATAACTAAACAGTTTTTGTTCGTAAAGTTGTTTTTGTTTCCGAACAATAATAACACTCGACTTCTTTCTTGAGAAAATTTAATTCAGAGTGGACACATTATAACATTAGAAATAAATGAAACTTGAAAAATTTTAGTTGTTTTAATTCTATACTGAGAATAAAAATTAAGTTGCGGTAAAGAAAATGAAAGTGGTGACAAGGGTCTACAGAAGCTTCCAGACAAGTGAATAACAATTCTCTGGGAGCAGTCGTCGACCATTGTCGACAATTTTATCTAAATCATAATTCCAAGTATATTATAATTCAAAGTGGATGCTTTAGAATATCAGAAAGAAATGAAACTTGAAAAACTTCAGTTGTTTAAATTCTACACTGAGAACGAAAATTAAGTTACGGTAAAAAGTTAAAGAGGTAATAAAGTCTGCGAATGCTTCCGGATAATTTTATAAGTGTATTTCTCTGGAAGCTGCCGTCGACCCTTGTCGTCAATTTTATCTATATCATAAATCCAGACGTTAATAACAATCAGGACTGCAAAATTTATCCATTCTTCTACAACTATAGGTAAAAATAAAACTTTTAAAAACAGTTTTCCTTCATGGAGTAATTTTTGTTCATAAACAATAAAACTTGATTTCTTTCTTAAGAAAATTTACTTGAAACTTCATTGGTTTATATCATTAGAAATAAATTAATTTTGAAAATTTTTTGTTTAAACCTACAAAGAACAAAAAATTGATTTGCGAACAAAAAATGAAAGTGACGACAAACGTCTACGACAGCTTGGAGATACCTGTATGGAACTTCTTTGGAAGCTGCCGTCGACGCTTGTCGCCGTTTTTATCTATGTCATAATGTCAGATCTTAGCACCAGCAGCGACTTAAATTCTGATCCATTCTTCTACAAGTAAAAGTCAAAATATAACTTTTTAAGCAGTTTTTGTTCATGCAGTTATTTTTGTTTGTAAATGATAATTAGACTCGATTTCTTTCTTGAGAAAATATAATTTAAACTTGATTGCCTTATAACATTAAAAATAAGTTAAATTAAAAAAATTTTGGTTTATAACTACGTTAGGAATAAAAATTAGGTTCCGCTAAAAAAATAAAAAAGGCGACAAGAGTCTAAGACAGGTTACAAACGAGTGTACAACACTTCGGTGGAAGCTGCCGTCGACCCTTTTCAGCAACTGCATCTATATCATAATTCCACATGTTAATAACATGAGGGACTTAAAATCGTATCCATTATACTAAAGCTGCATTTAAAAATATAACTTTTCAAAAAGAATTTTCTTCATGAAGTAATTTTGGTTCGGAACAATAATAACAATTATTAATTATTATTAATTTTTTGAGAAATATTAATTTAAATTCGATGCTTTACAACATGATAAATAAATTAGACTTGAAAATTTTTAGTTGGCAAGGTCGACTTGTCGTCTACGACAGCTTCCCGGCAAGTGCACAACACTTCTCTGGTAGCTGCCGTCGACCCTTGTCGACAATTTCATCTATATCATAGTCCCAAGTGTTAATAAAATGAAAGGCTTAAAATCGCATTTATCCTCTTTCAGATATGGTGAAAACATAATATTTTGAGCAGTTTTTCTTCGTGAATCCATTTTTTTGTCAAGAATAATTGCACTTGATTTCTTTCTTGAGAAAAATTAATTTAAACTTGATTGCTTTTGTAACGTTAGAAATAAAATGAATTTTTAAATTTTAAGTTGGTTTAAATCTACAATAAGAACAAAATTTAAGTCGCGATAAAAAAAGGAAAGTGACGACAAGGGTCTGCGACAGCTTCCAGACCAGGGTATAACTTTTCTCTGGAAGCTGCCGTCGACCGTTGTATCTAATTTCATTTCTCTGTTGTTACTAAAATGAATGAATTAACATCTCATCTATTCTTCCACAACTATAGGTAAAAAGAATATTTTCAGCAGTTTTTGTTGTTTTTAAACAATAATTGCAGTTGATTACTTTCTT
>JAWWLR010000166.1:32176627-32192616 GCA_035041075.1 Acraspis erinacei | reverse complement strand
ACAAGTAAATTATTTGGAATTTTAAGTGGATAATTTCTGGATTACAAGTGAATGACCTAAGATTACACTAAATTATTCGGATTACTTAAATTGCCCTGGGTTACAAATGGTTTACTCTAGCTTATAATTGGCTTACTTCCTGTAACAAGTTGATTACATAGTGGGTTACATATTACAAGTGGGTTGACAAGGATTTATGTGGATTACTTACATTACTCAGATGACACGAAGAAGTGCTTACTCTCAATGACAAACAGACTTCTCTGAACTACAAGGGGATTAACTGAAATTACACGTGATCAGGATTATTAAGATTACTTCGGTTCACAAGTAGATTATTCTGATATACAAGTGGATTATCTGGGATTACAAAATAATTGGCCAGGATAACACTCCATGATTTAGATTACTGAGATCACTCTCGGTTACAAATGGGTTACTATATTTTAAAACTTGATTACTCCGCGTTCAAAGTGGATTACATGTAAATTATTAACTATGATTATAGTGAATTATTTGTGTAACTCCGTTTTACAAGTGGTTTACTCTGAATTAAAAGTGGGATACTCTGGATTAAAAGTATATTATCTAGGATTACAAAGAAATGTCCAAGGATTTTATTGGATTAGATAAATTACTTTAGATTACAATTGATTCCATTTAAATTAAAAGTAGTTTCCTCTGGATTAGAAGCAGGTTACTCCACAGTACGAACGAATGAACAGGAATTACAAGTGGTTTTCGCGGATTTTAAGACTAATATCTGGATCACTGGATTAGGCGGATTACTAAGATTACCTTGGATTACAAGTGGGTTATCTGGGATTACAAATCAATTACCTAATATTACATTAAAAATCTATATTACTAAGACAGCTGTACATTAAATGTGCTTAATTTTGGGCTACAATTGGATTACTCCCGATCATAAGTGGATGACCTAGGATTACAAATTGTTTGCTAGGCTTTTAATGGGATTATATGGATTACCCAGATTGCGCGGATCACTTGGATTGCTCCGTGTTGAAATTTGGTTAATGTGGATTAAAAGTGGACTATCTGGGATTACAAGTGAATTATAGAAATTCCATGTGGTTACAAGTGCTTTATTTGGGGTTAGAATTCGAGTACTCCTCACCACAAGTTGTTGACCTAGGATTAAAAATAGATCACTATGGTTTTAGTTGGATTATTCGGACTACAATTTGATTATCTGGGATTACAAGAAAATAACATATAATTACACTGCATTTCTTGGTTTACGAATTTTTTTATGGATTACAAGCGGGCTAATCTCTGATATAAAATTGGATTATCTGGGATTACAAATGAATTGCCTAGGATTATACTAGACAAGTTGTAATAATAAGATAACTCTATAAGTGCCTAATTTTGGGTTACAATTGGATTATTCTTGTCACAAGTGGATAATCTAGGATTACAAATAGTTTGCCACGATTTTAGTTTGATTACTTTGATTATTCAGATCGCCCGGTTCACTTAGATTGTTCCGTAATTTGATTGGATTAATGTGGATTACAAGTGGATTATATGAATTACAAGCGGGCTATCCTGGATGTTAAGTGGATTATCTAGGATTCAAAGTGGATTACTCTGATATACAAGTGGATTATCTTGGATTACAAATGAACTACCTAGGATGCCACTAGATAATTTGTATTACTAAGATAACTCTAGATTACAAGTGATTTATTTTGGGATACAATTAGATTACTCCCGATCACAAATGGATAACCTAGGATTGCAAATAGTTTGCTACGATTTTAGTTGGATTAGTTTGATTATTCAGATGGCCTGGAACGGTTCGATTGCTCCGTTATTAATTCAGATTAATAGGGATTACAAGTAGATTATCTGGATTACATCGGACAACTCTGATATAAGAGTAGTTTATTTTGGATTAAAAATGAATTACCTAGCAACACACTACATGAGTTGTATTACAGAGGTAAGTCTAGATTACAAGTGGGTTATTTTGGGTTACAATTGGATTACTCCAGGTCACAAGTGGATAACCGAGGATTACAAATAGTTTGCTAGGATTTTAGTTGGATTACGTGGACAACTCAGATGGGTCGGATCACTTAGACTGCTTCGTATTTGAATTGGATTAATGTGGATTACAAGTGGATTATCCAGAAATACAATGGATTACATTGGATTACTCGAACTACACCGGTTTATTTTTACGGATAATCGCGCAGTTCTTCGGAATACCAAATTTGTTTTCCCCTCGCTTTAAGTTTGTAGCTATCACTAGGCTTCGATTCCCAACTTTACTGTTTATTGTGATGTGCCAGGTACGTAATGTGGCATCGTCAAGTCCTTAATTAAACGATTGACAGGTCTGAGCAGCAGTGAATTCGGCTCAGGGATCTGAGAGCTTGAAACAGCGCTATTTTCGAATTTCAGAGCCAAGACATTACAGATATGCAAACACTTGCGGTGGGGAGGGGGGGGGGCGAAGAAAGGAAGAGACTGTCTGTCTTTCTCTTGCTGTGGGCGTCGCGCATTAGTGATAAATTGGACCAGATCACAGACGTATCTTTGCATAGCTCGTATCTTCCGGGTGTCGTTGGCCAACTGGTCGCGATCACTTATTTGGAAGAATGTCTACAATCTAAAGATAAATTCCCAAACAGAACTCCCTGTTCAAATCGATCGCCAATTGTTCGATTCACTCCTCGCCAGATAATGCATTTAAACAAATTTATTTTATTATCATAAAAAAATCAGGAACTGTAACTCTCTCGGTGAGTTACGCTTGAGACAAAAGATAAATTCCCAAACATAACTCCCTTTTCCAATTGATCGTCAGTTACTCGATTCACTCCTCACCAGAGAATAGCATTTAAGAATTTTTATTTTATTATTATAGAAAAGTGAGAGAGCGTAACTCATTCGGTGAGTTACGCTTGAGACAAAAGTGTAATCCTCAAATAGAACTACCTATTCCCAAATCGATCGCCAATTGTCCGATTCACTCCTCCCGACATAATAGCATTTAGAAAAAATTTATTTAATTATTATAGAAAAGGGAAGAAGCGTAACTTACTCGGTGAATTACGCTTGAGGCAAAAGATAAATTCCCACAAATAACTCCCGTTTCCAAGGGATCGTCAGTTGATCGTCAGTTGATCGATTCACTCCTCTCCAGATAATAGCACTTACAATTTTTTATTTTATTATTATAGAAAAGGGAGGAAGCGTAACTCACCGGGTGACTTACGCTTGCGACAAAAAATGCATTCCCAAACACAACTTTCTGTGCCAATCGATCTCCAATTGCTCGATTCACTCTTCGCCAGATAATAGCATAAAGAATAGATTCTATTTTATTATCATACAAAATAAAGCGTAACTATTTCGGTGAGTCACGCTTGAGACAAAAGATAAATCCTCAAATAGAACTCCCTGTTCCTATTCGATCGCCAATTGCTCGATTCACTCTTCGCGAGATAATAGCATTTAGAACAAATTTACTTTATTATGATAGAAACGGGAGGAAGCGTAACTCGCTCGTTGAGTTACACTTGAGGCAAAAGATAAATTCCTACAAATAACTCCCGTTTCCAATTGATCATCAGTTGCTCGATTCACTCCTCTCCAGATAATAGCATTTAAAATTGTTTATTTTATTATTATAGAAAAGGAATGAAATGTAACTCACTGGGTGAGTTACGCTTGAGATAAAAGATAAATTCCCAAACACAACTCTCTGTTCGAATCGATCGCCAATTGCTCAATTCACTCTTCGCCAGATAATAGCATAAAAAAGATTCTATTTTACTATCATCAAAAATAAAGCGTAACTTATTCGGTGAGTTACGCTTGAGACAAAAGTTAAATCCTCAAAAAGAACTCCCTGTTCCAATCGATCTCCAATTGTTCGATTGACTCCTCGCAAGATAATAGAATTTAGAAAAAATTTATTTTATTATCGTAAAGAACTGAGGAAGCGAAACTCTCTCGGTGAGTGACACTTGAGACAAAATATAAATTCCCAAACATAACTCCCTTTTCCAATTGATCGTCATTTGCTCGATTCACCAATCACTTCACTCACCAATCCTCAGCAGATAATAGAATTTAAACAAAATTTATTTAATTATTATAGAAAAAGGAGAAAGCTTAACTCGCTGGGGGAGTTACGTTTGAGACAAAAGATAAATTTCCAAGCACATCTATCTGTTCCAATCAATCGCCAATTGCTCGATTCACCCATCGCCAGATAGTAGCATGCAGAAAAAGATTTAATTTTATTATTATAAAAAATTAAGTGTAACTCACTCGGCGAGTTACGCTTGAAACAAAAGATAAATTCCCAAACATAACTCCCTTTTCCAATTGATAGTCAGTTGCTCGATTCACTCCTCACTAGATAATAGATTTAAACAAAAGTTATTTTATTATTATAGAAAAAGGAGGAAGCGTAACTCACTGTGTGTTTTACGCTTGATACAAAAGATAAATTCCAAAACACAATTCTCTGTTCCAATTAATCGCCAATTGCTCGATTCATTCATCGCCAGATAGTAGCATGTAAAAAAAGATTTGATTTCATTATTATAAAGAAATTAAGCATAACTCACACGGCGAGTTACGCTTGATACAAAAGATAAGCCACAAACGGATCATCCTGTTCCAATCGATCATCAATTGTGCTATTGACTTGTCGCAAAATAATAGCAATAAAGGTTTTTGTATTATTATAAAAAAATTAGGAAGCATAACTCTCTCGGTGAATTACGCTTGAGACCAAATACAAATTTCCAAACAGAAGTGCCTGCTCCAATCGATCGCCAATTGTTCCTTTTAGTTCTTGCCAAATAATAGCAATTCAAAAAATTATTTTATTTTTTTATCATAAAAAATGAGAAAGCTTAACTCTGTTGGTTAGTTACGCTTGAGTCAAAATATTAATTCATAAACAGTACTCCTTGTTCCTTGTCACTTGGCAAGTTACGCTTGAGACAAAATATAAATTCCCAAACAGAAGTCTACTATTATATTTTTGGTTTGAAATTCATCCCTTTTGATCAAAAGTTCTAGTATTTCGTTAAAATTTTTATATTTTGTTGAAAATCCAACTTTCTTGTTAAAAAATCATCTTCATAGGTCGAGAATTCAGCTAATTTGTTGAAAGTATAATTATTTTTTTATAACATTAATTTTTTCGCAGTAGATTCATCCCGTTGGTAGAAATTTTATCCATTCCATTTTTAGAAAAATTATTCTTCCGGTGTAAACAAATATCTTATGGGTTGAATTCTTTTGTTGAAAATATAAATATTTTTTTTAAAGATTTTCTTCTTGTTAAGAATTAATTTTTTAATTAAAAATGTTACTATTCCATTTCACGTCTTAAGTGGATATTTTTTCGAAAATTTATCCTTTCTGGTTGAAAATTCATCTAATTTTCTAAAAGTTCGTCGTTTTGTTAAAAAAAAAATATTCTGAGTTAAAGACTCATCCGTTTTTATTAAGAATGCAAATGTTTGAGACTAAATTAATCTGGCTCTATTTTTATAAAAATAAAGTTCAGTAGGAGCATAAATATTCTTATAAAAATTTAACTTTTCGGTAGAAAATTAACTTTTATTTTTTTTAAATCAGATTTTTGCTTGAAAATTTAACTATTGGGTTATAGATGACCTTTTTTAGTTAAAAGTTCGTTTTGTTTCTAATAAAAATTATTTTTTTATCTAAAAAAAACTTTTTGGTAAAACATTCAAATGTCTAGTTCTAAATTAATCTGGTTTGGTTGAAGATTAAAAAAAAATTCTTGAAAATAACACTATTCGATTAAAAATTAATTTAAAAAAAATTCATATTCGTGTTTTAAATTTAACCTATTTGGTTACAATTTAAACTATTTTTATGAAAATTAAACTTTTTGACAGAAAATTAACCTTTTGTTGTTGAAAAATGTTTTTTCAAGTTTCACCTATTTGGTCCAAAATTTAACTTTCTTGTTTAAATATATTTTTTTGATGTAAAAATTAATTTTATTTTGAAAATAATCCAAACAACCACTTACTTTGGACTACTATATTGTAGAACGATAAGAGCTTAATAAATTTTTCGATGTTCTGGCTGTCAACCAGACAAATTTGTTAAATAAATTGATGGTAAGTGTTTTTTCTCTACTGAAGAAAAATAAATATTTTTTCAATATCTATTTGTTCTGATCAGTATGACAACAATAACATCGGAAAACATGTAATTTTCTAAATCAAAAGAATAATCTTACAATAACAAGGAATTACTTCGTAATTGAACTTGTATGGGTAGTGAAAAAATTAATCTCGTATTTTAGTAGCTTAGTGAGTAAGAGCATAAGACCGGCAATCTGAAAGACCAGGGTTCGAATCCCAGCGGAGTTAAAGGGAAAATTTTTCCACAACCTAAAATGCAAAATCAATATTCAAAAGATATTTATTTTTGATCAGTAAAAAAAAGACACTTAAAATAAATTTATTTTCTAAGAGCTTAATCTCTAAAGTTTATGAAAAAATTAATTTACACAGAAAATTATGTTAATATAATTAATTTTCTTACGAACTCTAGACAATTATTCAAAATTGCGTCGAGAAGAGAAACGAAAGCTAATATATAATCATGTTAATCAGAACCTGTTGAATGTTTCCTAGTCGAAATTAATTATGAAAAATAAAGACAACGCTTGATCAAAGTCTCGGTATTGGCACCAAAGCTCGAACTATTTCAGAGGTGTTTATTATTCGATGTGCCAAATTTGTATACGAAACTATTTCTTCATCTTTACAAAAGTAGCCTCGATTAAAAACCGAAATAGTTCATTTAAATATAATTAATGGGTGGTTCCCATATTGACCTCAATATGAAACGCTTCAATTTTAAACCAATTGAATTTGTTGAATTTTCAAACCGAAAAAAAATTAATTTTCTAGTTATTTTTTCAAGCTAAATAGAGAAATTTATAACAAAGAAAAAAATTAATTTTAGACCAAACAGTTGCATCTACAAACCATTTTTTAAAATTTTCCACAAAATAATGGAATATTTAACAAAAATATTAAATGTCGGACTAAAATTTTAAAGCTTAACAAAATTAATTAATTCTTCTGAAAGAACTTCAACTTTAAACAGTGCATTTAAATTTTTATTTATTAAATATTAATATTCAATGAAAACTAAAATAGTTAATATTTCAACCAAAAGAGGATTCTAATTTTTAACAGAAAAATTGTCGAATTTAATCATGAAGGTAAATTTATGACGAAAACTGTAATACTTGATATTTGAACAATAAAAGATTTAAATTTTAATTAAAAAACATTTGATTTAAAATAAGCAGATAAATCTTCAAAACAAAATTTAATCCTTAAAAGACCAGAGAAATTAAAAAAAAAGAGTTGCATTTTGAATAAAAAAAGGTTTTGATAATGTTATTTTTTCAAAAAGGCGAATTCTTTACAAAACGGCTGACTTTTCAACAAAACAGTTGATGTTTTAAAAAAAAAGATGTAATTTTTAATGAAATAGTTCAGTTTCAACAGAATAGTTGAATTTTAATGGAATAATTCAATTTCAACGAAAATTAGTTCAAATTTAAACAAAGACATAAACTTTGCAATAAAAAACACTAAATTTATACCAGAAAATAGCAATTTGCAACAGAATAAATAAATTCTTAACAAAAAAGTTGAATTTTATACCCACATCGATAAATTTTCCACAAAATTTTCAATAGTTAAATTTTTTGTTGTAAAATTAATTTTCAAATAAAGAACTTATTTTCAACAAAGCAGCTGAATCTTAAATCAATAAAATAAATGCTGAACAAAGTAGTTGAACTTTTAAGGCCATAGTTGAATTGTCATCCAAAAATGATTAATTATTAATGAAAATTTTAATAGCTGAATTTTCAACTTAACCGATCAATTTACAAAAAAATGGAATAGTTGAATTTTTATTTAAAAAAAAACTAATGTGGAACAACAACAAAATCCAATTTTTAACAAAAAAGTTTAATCCTTAATTTAAAAAATCGATTTTTAAGGAAATAGTTCAACTTTTAACAAAGAAGTAGGATTTTCCACGAAAAAGGATAAGTTGTTAATAAAAATTCGAATAGTTGAATTTTTAACTAAAAACATTGAACTTTCAGGTGAAAATGGATTAGTAAAATTTTCAGTTAACAAAATGAGCTTTTAACTAAAATCTACCAATGTTCAGAGAAATATTAATTGGTTAAACTTTCTATTAGGAAAATTTATTTTTAAATTTTAAAAAATTTCGCCTAAGAAAAAAATAATTTTTAACAAAATAGTTCAGTTTTTAACTAAATAATGTAATGGAAAGGTAAATAGCCTATTTTTGGTAACCTATTTATTTTTTAGCTTAAAATTTAATTTAGTTGAAAATCCGTTCTTTTTGCATTAAAAATTATTTTTTTTTATTGAAAATTGAACTCTTCCATTTCTGATAAAAAAGTATCTTATTAAATTAAAAATTTATTTATGAATTGAACTTTTTTGCAATTATTTTTTTAACTGGATATGTTACTATCCCGTTTTTGTTTCAGAATTGATCTTTTTTAGTTGAAAATTGAACTATTTGAATGAAAATATAAATTATGTGTTAAAAAATTTGACTGTTTTGTTTGAAAAATAATCTTATTAGATAAAATTTCATCTTTTCGGTTCTGAATTAATTTCTTTAGTTGAAAATGTAACTATTTTCTTGAAAATTTCTCTATTTGTTTCATTTTTGAAGTATTGGGTTTAACAAAACTTTTAAATTTTCAACCAAAGAAGGTGAATGCTCAATAAAAAATTGAATAGTTAAATTTTTGCTTAAAACTTAATGTTCATGAAAAGAAAACAATTTTTTAACAAAGTTGTTTAATCTTAGGGAATAAAATGAATTTTTATAATAGTAGTTTAACTCTCAACCAAGTAGCGAAATTTCCCACGATTAAAATAATTTTTAAATGAAAGCTTTAATAGTTGACTTTTCACCTAAGAACGATCCATTTTGAGCTAAAGAAGCAATTTTTAGTTTAAAAGAAAAGAATTTTTAACTAAAAACGATGAATTTGCAGTAAAAAATGCATTTTTTAAATTTTAAGTTTCGAAAATTAATTTTTTAAAAATGTGTCTTTAGCAAAATAATTAAATGTTCAACTAAATCGTAGAATTTTTAAACAGAAAAGATAAATTTCGAAACAAAAATATCAGAGTAGACTTTTCATAAGAAAATAAATTAATACTTTATGAAAAATAGTTCTATTATCTTATTATGTGTTCTATAAATTAATTTTTGAAAACATGGAGAAAAAGAGGAATTATTTAAAAAGTGGTTCAAAAGGAGAAGAGGAGAAAGAGTCTAAAGTCCTTGAAAAATAAATTGATGTTAAGTTTTTTTTGCTCCTCATCGAAAATAAATATTTTTCAATAATGATATTTAATTTTAAGCTGTAAAAAAATTGTCTATCTCCGCTGGGATTCGAACCCAGGTCTTTCAGATTGCCGGTTTGAAAAATGTAAAGTCTCTATTTAAAGAAAATCTGTCCCCCTTCCCGGAAGTACAATATAGTCCAACAAGTACAACGTAGTTTTAAAAGTTCCCTACTGAAAAAGCTAGAAATCTCACGCATTATTTAGAATTTTTATTTACAGTTTATACATCAAGCTAAATCTTATTTGATAAACATTCTAAGTTATGTATAGATACACGTCATTAGTTTCTGATTTGAAATCTCGTTTTCTCTAAAATAAAAAAAATCCCAGTGAAAAATGGAAGGCACTAAATCTAATTTTTTACATCGATACTCTCTTCTTAGTTGGACATAATCGTATAAACGATTGATGCTGCTCTAAAATATCGCCTCGCTCAGTCTTCTAAATTAGTAAAGACTCACAAATCAGGTCAGGAATCGTAGTTTTTTCAAGCGAGAAATCGGTTTTCTCGATCTCATTAGTCTCGTTCCTGTTTTCAATTTTATTTCTGCTTTTTTAAATAAATTTTTATTTTTATTTTAACATGTCAACACTTCTCATTTACTAGACATCGATTCGAAGGATAGCCAAAAATAACGTCACGCGCTCGAATCGTGGGTAGAGATTTTTCTTATTTACGACACAGTGCCTTGTCGAATGATTAATTGAAAGAGCAACAATATACTTTGTTAAAAATTAATTTCATTTGTTTAAGATTGAACTATTTTGTTGAAAACTCTTTTTTATTTCTTGAAAAATCGGTTTTTTAACCTAAAAATTTAATTATTCAATTTTTGGCTAGAAATGTATTGTTTTTAGTTGAAAATTCAACAAGTTGGTTGACAGGTAAACTACTTTGCTAAAAATTAATTTTATTGCTCTGAGAGTGAACTATTTTGTTTAAAATTTGTTCTTTCTTGGTTGAAGCCTCGTTTTTTCTTAAATAAAACTTAAATCATACCCTTTTTTGTTGAAAATTAATTTTTTTTAAATAAAAATTAAATTATTGTATTGTTCGTGAAAATTAATTGTTTATACTATAAAATTAAACACTTCAATTATACATTCAGAAGTCATCCATTTATTGATTGAAGATTCAGATATTTGGTTACAATATTTTTTTTTTTGAAATTCAATTTATTAACTGAAAATTTAGCTATTCTAATTGTAGTTGAAAATTCATTTTCGTAATTGGAAATTGAAGCGTTAAAAGTTCAATTGAAGAAATTAATTTATACAAAACAACAAGATCAATTTTTAACCAAGAAGATTAATTTTCAACCATAAATGTCAAATTTAAACAAAATAAAAGACATGATAATAGTGAAATTTTGAAACAAAAAAGATAATTTTTTAATAAAAAATTGAATAGTTACATTTACATACGATTGAATAGTTACATTTACATTTAAAAAATTATTTTTAAAGAAAAACTAGTTTTCAAACAAATAGTTTAATTTTCAACTAAAAAGAACTAATTAAATTTTCATTAAAAAAACTAATTTGCAACAGACAAAAAAACATTTTTGACTAAATAGTTCAATTTTCAAGCAGAGAAAGGAATTTTTAACAAAATGGATCAACTTTCAACCAAAAAGATACATTTTTAATTTTTAATTAGAGAAGAAACACTAATTTAAAACAAAATATTTGAATTTTTAAACTAGAACTGAACTTTAAAATAAAAGCAGGAAGTTTTAAACAAAAAGTTTAATTTTCAACCAAATATATGAATCTCAACTAAAAAAGTTAAATTTAAAAAAAAATAGACTTCTCACTTTTTCACTTATAAAAATATATTTTTCAGCAAAAAAAGAAAAATATTTTTTCATCATACAAGATTCATTTTTAATCCAAGAATTTCAAATTTGAACAAAATAAACAGAATTTCAAACAAATAGTTAAATTAAAATCCATATAATTAAATTTTTAACAAAAAATATGACTCTTTAACCAAAATATTAAATTTGCCGTCAAAAGAGGCAAGTTTTCCACAAAATACATGACGTTTCAGTCCAAAAAGATAAATTTTCCACCAGAAATGGAACAATTAAATTTTAAGTAAAAAAATTAATTTTCAATACTAAAAAAATGAATTTTCAACGAAAAATTTTCAATTTTTTAATAAAAAAAGCAATTTTTAATCAATAATAGAATAGTAAAATTTTCAGTTTAAAAAAATAAATTTAAAAAAAAATAATTTTGAACAAAGTAGTTGAATTTCCTACCAGAGAAATGAACATTCTACCGAAGAGTGGAAAAATCTAATTTAAAAAATTTAGTTAAAAAAAAAATATTTGAATTTTAGATCAAAAACATAAAATTTCTACCCGAAATGGAATATTTCAATTTTCAGAAAAAAAAATTAATTTGGAAAAAAAATTGACTGCTTACATTTTCAGTAAAAAAATTAATTTACATAAGAACAAATTTTCTACACACAAAACTATTTTTCAGCAAACTATTTCAAATTCCAATAAAAAAATTTATTTTTCAAAAAAAGATTAAAAATTTAAACCATATTCTCAAATTTTCAATCCAAAAAAAAGGTTTAGCTCAAAAAGATAAATTTTGCACTAGAAATGAATAATTAAATTTTAAATTAAAAAGAATTGATTTTTAACATACAAAAAAACTAATTTTTAATGAAATATTTCAATTTTCAACCAAAGAGAGGAGTTTTTAGCTACATAACTAAATAACCAAGAATATTATTTTTTATCAAAACAGACTAATTTTCAAAAAATACATAAGTTTTCATTAGAATACTTAACTTTCCAATTAAAGAAATTAATCTGCAACCAAAAATATAAATTTTCATTCAATAAGATTTAAAAGAACTGTGAATTTGCAATTGAATAATTAAATTTTAGGCCTAATAAATAAATTTTTAATTAAAAAGACAGGAAATGGAAAAATCTAATTCTCAGAAAAAAATTGATTTTCGGCAGAAAAACCAGAAATATTTTTTAACTAAATAGTTCCATTTTTAGGCAAAGAGAGGACTTTTTTACCGAGTAGTTGAACCTCTAACAAAAAAAAATCAATTTTAAAACAAAAATATTAATTTTTTACCAAAACGGACGAATGTATAAAAATATGTATCAATTTTCGAAAAAAAATTTAATTTTCGACTAAAAAATATCAATTATTATCAACCAAAAGCAGAATAGTAGCATTTTCACTTAAAAAATTAATTAAAAAAGAAAAACAAATTTTTATCAAAATAGTTGAAGTTTGAACCGTAGAAGTGAACATTCAACCATAAAGAAGAATTCTTAATCAAAAAGATCAAATTTCTTTAAGAAATGAAATACTTAAATTTTCAGTCAAAAAATTAATTTAGAAAAAAAAGAATTTTCAACCAACTAGTTGGATTCTGAACTTAAAAAAAAGGTAAATTCCTAAAAAAGACTAGTTACATCTTGAGTTGAAAAAATACATTTTTATAAAGAAAAAAACGAATTTTCTACATACAAGATTATTTTTCAACCATATAATTAAGTTTAAGAAAAAAGAGTTTTTAAGCAAAAATATTAATTTTCTACCAAAAGAGGCAAAATTTTGAAAAAATACATGAAGTTTTAGCTCAAAAGATAAATTTTACACAAGAAATAGAAAAAATAAATTTTTATTACAAAATTTTGATGAACAGATGAATGTTTAAAAACTATATGAATTTTCAATAAAATAGTTCAATTTTTGACTAAAAAGAAAAAATTTTCGACACAAAACGGAATCGTAACATATTCAGTAAAAAACCTTCATTTAAGAAAAGAAAAAAAATTTTAACAGAACAGTTGCATTTTTGACCATGAAAATGAACTTTTAATTAAAAACAGAAATTTTCAACCAAGAATATTAATATTTTACCCAAACAGACGGATTTTCAAAAAAATACAAGAGTTTTCAACAATGTACCTTAAATTTTCGACTAAATTAATTAATTTAGAAAAAAGGTATGCATTTTTAACCAAGAACATTATTTTTCAACCAAAAAATTAATTTTTTACCAAATAATAAGTTTTCAAAAAAAGAAATGAATTTTCAACTCAAAAAATTAAATTTTCGACAAGAAATGTTACAATTAAATTTACAGTAATCCAGTTAATGTTAAATATAAAGAAAAAATATTTAAGAATAAAATAGCTCATTTTTCAACCAAACAAAAGAATTTTTGACCAAATAGTTCACCTTTTAACCAAAAAGATAAATTGCAAAAAATTTAGATTTTTACTAAAACGGACAAATTTAAAAAAGAGTATATTGAATTTTGATTACAATTTTCAGTGAAAAAATTAATTTACAATAAAAAAAAAATGAAACAAAATTTTAGATATTAATATAAATATTAATATTAAACAAAAGGAGACTAGTTAAATTTTCAGTTATAAAAGTAACTTTTTAAAAACAAAATATAAAATAAAATAAAAAATGAGTTTTCAACAAAATATATGAATTTTCAAGTCAAAAAAATAATTTTTGCATCATAAATGGAACAATTCAATTTTGAGTAGAAAATTTAATATTCAACGCAAAGAAAAAGTATTGTTTTTATAAAATAGTTCAATTTTCAAGCAAAGAAAGGATTTTTTAACGAAATAGTTCAGATTTTAATCAAAAAGATTTTGTAGTCAAAAATAATTAATTTAAAACCCAAAAAATAATTGTAACAAAATAGTTGAATTTTAAACGATAGAAATAAAGTTTCAACCAAAAAGGAGAATTTTTAACTAAAAAAATTACTTTTCAGTCAATTGAATTTTAATTTTAATTTTCAGACAAAAAATTAATTTCCACTAAAAGACAGTGAATTTTAAAACAATAATTTTTATTTTTAACTGAAGAAGGTAAAGAGTGACACCAAGGTTAGCCTATTTTTGGACCTCCCTTGATTAATCGCCATTGAAAACCAAAATAAGCATCGTTTTTGATTATTTTAAATTTCAAAAAATTATCCCTATTTAGGGATATAGAAGACACCAAAAAATTAAAAAATAGAAAATTCCACTAATTATAAAATCATTTTTTCTTGATTAATAAGGGGTTGATTTGTGTTAAAAATTCACCCCTAAGCAATACAATAAAAAAATATTTTAGAATTAGTGGCATTTCCTCTTTTTTATTTTAGTTGGGATCCCCTCAACTTCTAAATAAGGGTAATTTTTTATAATAAAAAGGCGTCACTTTTTCTAACCAAAAAGAAATTAGTTAAATTTTCAATTATACAAATAAATTTTTAATAAAAAAAGAACAATTTTCAACAAAACAGTTGAATTTTCATTTGAAAAAAATAGTAAATTTTCATCCAAAAAATAAATTTATGTTTCTAGTTTAAAAAATTAATTTCCACCCCACAAAAGAAGGCAAATTTCAAAATTGTTATTCTCCTGCATGAGAGACTTCAAGAAATCAGATCCACGTATTTTTCACCATAAATCCTCCTCCTAATCAGTGCAGTATCAATCTTGCTCGACACGACACTCAGATAATTAGTTTTTCCTCTCGCGCGGGATCGACTTTTTTTAAATATAATAAGGCATAATCTGCTATTGAGATTGTGGAGCACACGCGCCAAGACACATTGCCGGGCAGTGGGAACGATACCCACTCTGGGCGGGGGATGTTTTAGAAATATTAGAGGGGGTGGCTTTCGCCCGAGGGGTGGGCGAGTCAGATTAATTTACGGTGAAAGATAACGAAGAACGTTCATCCCCTCCACCCCCCCCTCTCCCCTCAGCAAACAACTGCCCCCTCCCCCCACTTTCTGACACCCTCTCTCCGCGCGATTCGATTGTGTCTCGCTCTCGTAATAAATGTATTTTCCGCTACTCGCAACTCGCTTTTACCACCCTCGCTCTGTAAAATATATCTATTGTTGTTCTTGCAATTAGTCATTTGACATGGCATTGCGTCGTAAAGAAGAAAAATCTCTACCCGCGATTTTTAGGAAATTCATGTATTTTTTGGGTAATTTTTGTTGTCAAAAAATGTTAATTATCAACAAAAAGCGGAATAGTAACATTTTCACTTTAAAACATTAATTTGTAAATAAATGGGACGACTGAAAAATCCCGAAAAATAAAATTCCCGACACTGTAAAAATCCCGATGTGGAAAATTTCCGAATAATAAAGTTTTCGAATAATTAAACTGCTGAAAAATAAATTTACAGAATTGGAAAATTCCCGAATATTAAAAATTTCTAATAATAAAATTGCCGAATTATACAATTCCCGACTTGGAAAATTGCCTAATAATAACGTTCATGACAGTTTATAACATTAAAGAATTGGAAATTTCCCGAATAATATTATTCCTGGAAGTTAATAATATTACCGAATTGGAAAATTCCCGAATAATAAAATTCCCGACACAGAATTGCCTAATTATAAAATATCCGAATGGGGAAATTCACGAATTTAAAGAATTAAACTTTTTTTATAAATATGTATGATTGATTAGAAACAAATAATGAAATTTT
>JAWWLR010000166.1:32120462-32144116 GCA_035041075.1 Acraspis erinacei | reverse complement strand
GGTGAGATGAATGTGTAGACTTCATGTGTAGACTCTCATGTGGTAAATTAAATGTGTAGAGTTGACCACCTTCATTTTATGTCTACACCCAATGTGTAGAGTTGAACAATGTGTAGATTCGATATGTGTAGTATCGATACCCAGCCTTTAAATTATCTGTCTTTGAAAAAAATCAGAACATGCGTTCCAAACTACGATTTGAGACAGATCTATGCGTAAACATATCAGATTTTCCATTATAAAAATCTCTCTAACTATTTTGGATTTTTATTTTCTTTAGTTAAAGCCATTTAATTATCATTAGAAAGTAATATTTTATGTACTAGAAGCAATTTTTACTACAAGAAATAGAAAAAAAAATTTTAACTTACAAAAAATGTTGTTTAAAAAAATATAAAATACGTCGAACTTTATGAGGCTTGCGGAATTTTTAAGTATAATTCTTTCCCAAAAAAAGATGCGTTTGATTTTTGTGGATTGAAACAAAGTTTACGTGGATAACCATAGAAAGTTGGGGATGAAAATTTTCCATTTCATTTTCGGACTAATCTAATGTTTACTAATCAAAATCCTGGTTTTAAATAGTTGATTATTGAAAGATTTTTTATCTAAGTAATGGAAGCATTCAATTTTGAATCCTAGCAAGTGGAAACTACCTTAACCTAAATGTTTCCAAGTCAGAAAGCACTCAAACCTTATTTCTGCCAATAGGAAACATTTTCCACTAGAATGATACCAATCGGAAAGTATTTCAACTTGAAAGTTTCCAATTGAAAACCTCTCAAACTTGAATGCTTCCAACTGAGAATTAATTTTCCAAAGAATAGCATTTTACGATTGCTAAAATTTTTTCTGCTTAATCAGACTCTGGGTGACGAGTGTTTGGAGCTTAGCGGAAGGAGTCGCTTCCTCCACGGGTTATAACTCACTGCTAATCTAATCCACGGGCTCGGCGTTGGATATTCGTAGAGGGTCGGTCGGTCCGTCATACCGGCGAGACGATTTATAAAAGAATTCTCTCAAAAAATACAATGGTGCTCTCTTTCATCAGTTGTTAGCACACACGATTCCCTCTACTCCAGTTATAAATAAAAATATACAACACA
Source organism: Acraspis erinacei (assembly GCA_035041075.1). Taxonomy (NCBI): domain Eukaryota; kingdom Metazoa; phylum Arthropoda; class Insecta; order Hymenoptera; family Cynipidae; genus Acraspis; species Acraspis erinacei. The sequence goes on along the minus strand of JAWWLR010000166.1, from coordinate 32,143,010 downwards.
GTGGGTTGTAACTTCTGTATATCCGCAGCACATACTCTCAGATAGTGAGAGGATTTGAGAGAGAAATAGAGGCAAAAAACCGAGAGAGAAAATAGTGGGGGGTGGTGGGTGGAAAGCTCCGACCCTTGAGCTTACTTCCACTTCCCATGTCCCTCTCCATCTTTCTCTGTGTCTCGCTTTCTCTTGCCGACCTACGAAGTTGTAGCTAACTTAGTTTGTGAACTGCAAAATCCTCCGCCACCCACGAGGGCATACAAATAATAATTCTTTGTTTCGCCGCGGCACGGACTGAGACGTGTAAATACCGGGCCGGCTCTCATGGCAGAGAGCCTGCCAGACTGAGAAAGCGGAACTCTTGGGGGAGGGAAGAGGGAGAAAGGGAGAAGGAGGATAGCAGCAGAGGAGATAAAGATAGTGAAAGAAGAGAGTTGCGGAAATAAGGGAGTAAAGGACAGAGAGAGTGAGAGAGAGGGAGAGAGAGAAAGGGAGAGGAAGAAAGCGAAAAGACCATTCCGGTGGTAACGCCTAAATCGCTCCTACAACTCATCCGCTGAAAGTTGCGACAAGCTTCAGAGATCTACGAGGATGCCAGTTTTGCGAGAAGGTGCGTCATCACCTCTTTAACAATAGTCCTTCGCAAAACACCCTATCGTGCAAGATTTTCTTTAGGTCCCATTTCTAGGGATTTTTTAATTTTTGAAATTATATCGTACCACAACATACGAAGTTCATCATTATACACCTAACATATTTTGTCATACCATAACAAACAAAGTTGGTCATACTACAACAAAGAAAGTTTATCATACCACAACAGTGAAAGTTCGTCATACTAAAAAATACAAAGTTTTTCATAACACAGCAAACAGATTTTGTCATATCATAAAAAAAAAAGTTCGTCATAATACAACACAGTATTAGTATACCATAACGAACAAAGTCCGTCATCCCACACCAAACAAAGATTATCATACCAATACAGACAAAGTTCATTATAACACAACAAAAAAAGTTGGTCATCCCAGAACACAATAAGTTTATCATATAAAAACAAAAAAGGTTATCATATCCCAACAGTTAAAGTTCGTCATACTAGCATACCAAAACAAATAAAGTTCACCATACCACAGCAATCAAAATTCGTCATGCCACAACCGACAAAGTTCATCATACCACAATAGTCAAAGTTCGTCTTGCTACAACAAACAAAGTTCATTCTAACACAACAACAACTTAAAGTTCGTCATACCAAAACAAAAAAAATTCATCGTACCACAACAGTCAAGTTTGGCACACCAGCGTACCACAATAAATAAAGATTACCATACCACAAGCAACAAAGTTCGTCGTAACAGAACAAAAACAGAAAGTTCGTCATACCACAACAGTCAAAGTTCGTCATACCATCATACTATAACAAAAAAGTTTATCATACAACAGCTTTCTAAAAGCTTCGCTTCTGTCGCTATTTACCCTGGCAGTTGATGCGGCTATAAAAATGAAACTAATAAAAAAAAGTTCTTCATATCACTAAAGGCGTTCGGCATACCAGCATACGACAATAAACACATTTCATCATGTCGCAACAAACAAAGTTTTTCATACTACTACAGACAGAGTTTATCATGCCACAACAAACAAAGTTCATCATACTAAAACAAAGTTCATCATAGCACAGTAAACAAAGTTCGTCATACCATTACAGACAACGTTCCTTATACCAACACAAAGTTTTTCATTCCACAGCAGAACACCAGAAGTCAGTCATTGATTAACATAACTGACAGTATCAGTCACGAAGACTAGGCCAAATAGTGTTCAAAAAATCTTCCTTAAACTAGAAGCTACAAGTTCACCTAAGATTTGTTGGCCTCTGTTTGACCTAGTCTTTCTGACTGATACTGTCCGCCATGCCAGTCAACAAATGACTTCTGTTGAGCCCTGATCCTAGTGGTTCCTCCTGAAAAAGAATTGTGCATGATTCGTCATTTACTCACACGACTGTCAGTATAGTGTAGTATGATGTCATTATGATATCATTACTGGTCAGTGGATGTCTGAAATTCTACAATACCACGTGAACCCATTTATTCTAGAATCGAGTTCGTCTGGCCACACACGTAGGGTTTCTACTGTGTGCAACTCTGGCCGTTACCACTGCAGCTGCGGCTCGGCTCATGCAGTGGAAAGAGGCAAAAGAAAGACGGCGTGAGCGGGAGAAGTCGCGGGTGGGTGTTCACGGTGTCCGGGAAGAAAACCCTTCGGTTTATTTCAGTTCGATTTTTCCAGTGTCGCCGTCGCCCTGACGACAATTCGCAGGCGCGACTCTCCTCTCGCTCTCGAAGTCTCTCCTCTCTCAACTCTCCTCTCTAAACTCTCTTCTCCTTTTCTCACTCTTCGTCTTGCTATCCGACAGAACGAATGGGTTACGCCCAGATGCGCGCATCGAACCCTGGTCAATAGAGTCCCGGTGTCCCTCATCCTCTCTCCCTTTCCCTTTCTTTATTTCCCTAATTCTCCTTCTCTATCACACCTCTCTGTGGACATCGAATCGAGTGGGGAGGTATCACGTCCCAATATAGGTGCGTACGATGCGTTGGTCCACCTACACCAAACGGGTGGACCTGCGAGAGGTATCGGAGGGTAGAAACGAGGGCGATCCTCTCACTGCGACTGGTGGAGAACCACCCCCGCGCGATTGGAAATCTATTCCCACCCCTGGAAGTCGAACCTCGACCTATCGGAGAGTTTGGTTCGGTGATATTGAGTCTGCGCTTTCAGTTTCCATCGAGGGTTTCAGTCGACCGTGGTTATACCTAGCTTGTATTCCTCTTCAGTGAGACCTCCTCACCCACCCCCTATACCACCCCCATTTGCTTTCCTCGTCAACGGCACCGATACTGCACTCTCCGCATCCGCATTTCTGTCGCAAAACACCATTCTCATCCAATCACCTTCCATTCGTGGGAACCTCGTTTGACGTTATATACCAATGCCATTTAGAGATAGGTACCTTTTTGCTAGGATGTAACGAGCGCGGTTTATCTTCAGAGGTATGACGTTCAATCTTTGTTACTCGGTTGCTCGTTTGGGTTTTAGTTTTGACAGTCATTTTGGTATTTGGAATCGTTAAAGAAACTGAGGTTGCTGTGTCAATCAGGATATAATATATAGAATTGTTGACTAGTAAGCAACAAATCTTTATAAATGGTTTTATTTGGGATTATATTTAGTGTGTGATTTTTCAATCACTGAATGTTTCTGTGAATGGGATATTGGAAATTGAAATGAACGAATAATTATTAATTAAATGTTTTTTCAAAACTAGGAATGTTGGTCAGGTATTTAAATTTTCCTTGTTCTCAACCTTCAAAACCCTGAATTCTTTTAGGAATGATCAAAGCTGATTTCCCAAATATTCGATTGAGCTGTTGGTTTATTATGCAAATTTCTATTTTATCTTCTGAATCAAGAAAAACTTCCAATTTGAAAAAGATCAGAGCAAACTCAAAAGCTTAAAAATTTTGTGGTTTTACCTTAAACGCGTATGCTAGTGATCTTAAAATCGTCGAATTCGATTTCTTTCTTTGAGATTTATTAATTAGGCCCTTAAATTTGAATTAAGTAACATTAACACTTGGTAGCACCAAAAAAAGTACTAAAAGTAACAACGTTACGAGGGCGATACGACAACTCACCTCCCTATTCCTCGCAGCTCATTCAGCAATTTCTGAAGAAACACGGAATCACGTCCTTTTAATTTCGTTCGTCTCCCTGATTACAAATGAAACAATAATTTCATATCTAACCCCCCCCCCTCCCCTAAAAATTCTACCGAAAAGAAGAATTTCGAACAAAATATTTTAATTTTGAACAATGTTCTTGAATTTTTAAGAGTAAAGGGCGTAATATCTACAAAACTGTTTAATTTTCAACCCAAAAATATAATTTTGTAGTAAATGTTTTATTTGTTTATAAAAATTTGTATAAAAATATTTTTATTTTAACTAAGTATTTTAATCTTCTAGAAAAAAACGTAAATTTTTAAGAAGAAAGTTAATTTTCAATGAAACCTTAATCTATGAATTTTCAATTCAATTGATGAATCTTTGGCCAAAACAAATTAAATTTTTTAATTGTGTTTCAAATTTCAACCAGTTAGTACAATTTGTGAATAATAAAGATTAATCTGATTATTTTGAATAAAACCGTTGCATTTTTAATCAAAAAGAAGAATTTTAAACAAAAAATTAAATTTTCATCATAAAAGATATATTTTTTCACTAGAATTTCATTGAATTTTAAAGAGAAAAGGACGTATTATCTACAAAAACATTAAATTTTCAAACCGAAAATATAATTTTTTTAGCAAAAAAGTAATTTTTAAAAATTTGTATCAAAATAGTTTCACTTTAACCAAGTATTTCAATTTTATCCAGAAAATGTGAATTTCTAACAAGAAATTTAATTTTCAACCAAACTTTAAAATATGAGTTTTCAGTTTAATTGAGGAATCTTTAGTCAAAACAAATTAAGTTTTTTAAAATTATAGTTTAAACTTCAACCAGATAGTTGAATTTGTAAATAATAAAGATAAATTCTTTAAAAAATGCCATACTCAGTAAAGGAAAAAATTAATTTGCAATAAAAAAAGTTGAATTCTGAATCATATCGGATTAGTTTTCAATCAAAGAGTTGCATTTTTAACAAAGAAATTCATTTTTAGCAAATTGATTCAAGTTTGAACCAAGTAGTTGAATTTTTTATCTAAAAAGATGATTGATGGAAAAATAGTTTCATTTTCAAAAACATAAATTAAATTTAAATAAAATTATAGTAAGAATATAATCGTTGATTTTTCAACCAGAAATAGTTTAATTTTCTTAACGGATTCTATTAATTTAGTTCACATTTCAGCAAAAAAGAGAAAAAAGGGAAGTTTTTTGAAAACAGGAGAAAAATATAAGAATATGAAAAAAGGAAACGAGTGGAATAGGCAAATAACTGAGAAATATGAAATATGAAAGTGCTTTTAAAATTTATTAGGTTAATATTAAGCTGTTCCATTTCAAAGCCATCTTTTGCAAAATTCTCAAACTTTTTTCAAATTTATCATCAGGAAACTTACTAAATGTACCCATTTATCGCAGCTCATTCAGCAATTTCAGGTGAAACATTACCTTACACATCTTTCATAGCCCCTATACTGCCCTGACGTATTTCCCTTTGATTTCTGATTTTTTCCTAAATTGAAGATCTCTCTAAAAGGAAAATTATTTCAAGACGTAAAGAAAAAACAGATTGCTCTGAAGCAGCTGTTAGCTTGATTATTACTCCAGAGACGAGCTCCCTCCGAAAAGTTTCTGACCTTGTTCCGAGTTTCGACGCAAAGTTTCGATTGGTGCCTTCACCACGACGACGCACATACCCATTCAATGCAGCTTATTCAGCAATTTCTGGTGTGTCGCCAGAAATTGTTGAATAAGCTGCGATGATTGGGTAATTGGATTGTCATCGTGATGGATCCAATGGCCACTTTAGAATTAAAACTTTAGCAGCTCCAATAAACTCCTAACCTACCTTCAAATTGGAAACTCAGTTTATGGACGGCCTTCTAACAGAATATCTATATCCCCTATAAAAAAGCTCTTTTCATTCATTCTCCTTTCATCACACATCATAATCGGCAGGACATAAAAGAGGATGCACCTCTTGTTGTGACACAGCCCTACGTAACTCAACCTACCTCTCTCGCGAGCAGAGCCATACCTCATTGCACTCGACAGTGGTCAGATATTTTCACAATAGGTTCCGTGCTGGTGCTTTCATTGCAGGAAACTTCTGGTGGCTTTACCGGTGGTGTTAAATGGCGGAGGCGCCATTCAATGCCGTACCACAATACGGTCACCACCGGTATCGTAACGCATTTCCACCGCGAACTATATACATAGCTACATACACTCACTGAAAACGCGTTTATCGCGCGATACGCTCGGATTCAAAAGACACTCTCCAGGATCCACCAACCGTCTCGAATTACCAAATCATACCAGAACCGAATCTTCTCTTTCTACGTTTTTTAGATTCTTTATCTATCATTTATTTCTTAAAGTACACACAAAATCTGGTCCACAAAGTGTATTATAATGCATAAATCTTCCTTTTGTGCTATAAAAGTAGGCCACTAGTCTTATTTTTTATTGATAAAAAAATATTCAATTTAAAAGACCGTGAATAAATTACGTAAATTATTTTGAGTGGTGGTTCGGTCAGGGGGGGGGATTTATTATTTCTCTATGCTGTCTTACACGGGAGGGGGGGGGGGGTAAAACAATTTTTAAGTATGATAGTTTTAAGTCTGGGAATCACTAAAAACAAATTTTTAATTTTTAATCAATATAAATATAAATAATATTTTAAAAAGCTGTTTTTCAGCATTTATTTTCTTAGCAATCTCTTGAGTTTTTGAACCTAATGTTTGCAAATTATTAAAAATGAACTGTGTAATATATTTAAACTCTTATTTTTTAGTCTGTGAATTATAAAAATTCGCATTTTTAGCAGGGTCTTTCCCGTTTTTCCAAAATTAAAGATTAAAACTGAAAGCTCAAATTTATCTTTTTTTGTCAAAAATTGTACTATTTGGTTAAAAATTTAATAATTTATTTCAAAATAGAATATTAAAAATTAAACAAATTTGTTAAAAAGTAATCGCTTTTAGTTGTAACTTTATCTTAAGATACTTTTGTTGTTGATAAACATTCAACTACTTTGTTCAAATCTTTTGCTATGAAAATACATTTTTTGTAGAAATTTAAAATCTTTTAATTGAAAATGCAACTGAGGGTTAAGAATTTCCTTTTTTGTTGAAAATTTATAATTTCGGATTGAAAATGTATAGCTTTTAGTGGAAAATTTAACTTTTTGGTTTAAAATAAATGTATTTTGCTAAAATATCATACTTATTGGTAGAAAACGAATCATTTTTGTTCAAAATTTAAATATTGTTTAGAAAATGTAAGTGCTTTGTTGAAAATTTATCATTTTCCTTAAACTCAAGCGGTTATAATTTAAAATTCAAATTTTGTTGATCGAAATATGAACTATTTCATTTTTTATTAAGACTTCATCTTTTTATGTTGAAAATTAAACGTTTAGGTTGAAAGTTGAACTCATTTCTTAAAAATTATCACTACTTTTTTTGTTGAAAAGTCATAATTTTAGTGGAAAACTCATCTTTGTGGTCGAAAATTGAACAACTTTGATAACAAATATTCGTTTCTGTTAAAATGTTTTTCTCTTTTAGGTTAAAATTTAATAACTTGGTGGAAAATTGAACGGTTGTGTAGAAAACTTGTATTTTTATTAATAATTATACTTTTATACAAAAATATGTAAGTTCCATTTTTTGATAATAATTGATCTTTTTTAGTTTTATTGTTGAAATATTTTGTTAAAAATTGATGCAGTTTGTTATAAATTCTTCTTTTTTGGTAGAAAATTAAACTTTTAGGTTGAAAGTTGAACCATTTTCTTAAAAATTATTATTATTTTTTTTTAGAAAATTCATAACTTTAGTGCAAAATTGATCTTTGTGGTCGAAAATTGAACCACTTTGATAATAATTTTTTTTCTGTCAAAAATTTTTTCTTTTTTAAGTGAAACTTTGATTACTTGGTGGAAAATTGAACTGAATTGTCGAAAGATTGTAAGCGTTGAAAGGTAAACTAATTGGTTAAAAATGAATTTTTTTGGTTGAAAATGCGAATTTTTTAGTAGAAACTAAATTTTCTTGATTAAAAATTCATTTTTCCGATTCAAAATGTAAATTAAATAAAATAAATTGTCTTTATTCAGTGAAAATGTTTGCTTGGTTGAAAATGCACGTCTTTTTAAACAATTTTATTCTTGATTTAAAATTAGATTTTTGTTGTAATAATTTCTATCTTTTTAGGTTTAATTCAAGTTTTTTTCTTTAAAAGCAAAATATTCTTGATTGAAATATCAAATATTAAATTTTTTGATGAAAATTAATGTTTTTAGTTTAAAACTCAACTCTTTGGTTTATAGTGGAATTTATCTCCTAAAAATTAATTTTTTGCGAACAATTATAATTTTAACGAAAAATTTCTCGCCCTGGTTAAAAATTGAGCTTCATTCATACAAAAATTTGCTCTTAACAATTTCTTTTCTCAAGTGAAAATTGAATTATGCCGTTTTTGAATGATAAATTATCTGTTTAAATTTTTGAAAATTAATTTCCTTAGTTGAAAATTCGTCTAATTGGTCAAAAGAAAACAAAAAGCATTTGTATTTTTATCAAAAAATTGAAAAATATTTAAAAAATTAGTTCTCAATAGTCAATTTTTCCACATTTTTTATTTTTCATCGGACTTAATTAATTTTAATCAATAAGCATAGTAAACATTAATAACTTATATAATTAAAATTATAATTATAATGTGAGAATTAAATCTAGTTTACTGAATAAATTATAAATCCTTATACCACTTTTCATCATTTCAAGCTCGAAAAATTACCAATAATTTCCATTTTTTGACGAATTGATAACATGTAACATATCATTTTAATAGCATGACAATATAATTAGTTATAAACGTAATTTTCAGTTTTCAAATTTTCTTTAGTTTTTTGGGAGGGGGAATATGAAATTTTTTGTTTCACTCAAGAGTGGGTATTTTACTTTTAGACTAGAAAGAAAATTTTGAAAAAGATTTCAAAAGCGCAATACATTTTGGTGAAAAGCATAGTGAATTCATTACAGGATAATCATGCTAGGCCTATACTGATTTTCCTATAAAATTTTGTCGTTAGGGTCCAACGATAAAAACAATGAGTAAAGAAACAATTAGAAAGTTTTTAATTACCGGTAAAACATTTTAGCTCAACAAATTAAAAAAAATGCAATACGTTCTAGTTTTGAAATATAAGTGGTGAGACCTGATCCTGCGAGTAAAAATAAAAAGGTCCTTCGAGCCGGATCAATATTTTTTTAATTTCCTAGAAATTCATACAAAATGTCTCTAAAAGCTAATTTTCCTGAAAGATGAAGAAAGTAGATGATGAGATGCCATCCTGGAATGATAAGATAAGAATACAAGACATTTGAGATTAGGTCGAGGATTTCTGGAGGTCATGAACGGAGATGGAAGGTAGTAAGTCGGCCAATCGAAGAAGCAGCGATAATAAGAAAGAGATGTTTGTCTGGGAGGTGGAGGATGAGGAGGATTTTCAAGAGAGGAGAAAGAAAGGTCGTTTTTCTTGACGAGGTCGACGTCGGGCGGCCATTTCTTCGTCAAAGCGTTATTCCCGCCTGAACGAACGGAAGCGGCGCACGGCGCCGATAAAAAAGAGGAGCATTCCTCTCTCTTTTCCTCTATTACTCTCCGTCTCTCTGCCACTCTCGGGGGCGGTGGCGGAATCAGCGGGGGCGGTAGTATAGAAGCTATCGACGTTTTTACGTAACAAATCAGTCGGAACCGCGCGCCTGCGACCGTGCGCGGTGGAACGACCAATAGGAAAGCGAGCCGATACTCGATATCCGATCACATCATAGGTTCAAGTTCCGACCCCGACGAGACAGTCCAATAACCTGATAGCAAAAAAACCCTGAAAGAGGGAATCGCACGATAGGGAGGAAACGGAAGAATTGCGGATGGGAGAAAAAGGTAAATGAAAAAGAGAGAGAAAGAGTTAACTGAAGAGTGCAAGAGGGACGAATTGAAGATGGTTTGAAACGATTTCATCAGCCGGCAGGTAATTCGCCATTGTGCTGGAAAATCCGATTAGCCAAACTAACCAATCAATTTTTTTCAAGTGCTTTGATTGAAGTTGGAACGAGCACTGAATTGGGTGATTTGAGCAGGGTAATTAGAGCAAAGAAAATAATGATGATGAAAGTCTGATTACTGAATCAACCAATCAGTTTCCTGAGGATATGCAAGTTCAAGAAACCCTCTACAGAAAAGTATTTAGATTAGGATTGAAAGGGTTCATCAAACATTTTCTAGATGCAAACGAGTCTTTCTTGATGGTTAGCCGTCGGATCAGATTATTCGCTTCGTAAAACGGGATCGCGAGGAAATCCGGGCAGATTTGGTTCTGCGTGGGACCGAATTTGAATTCGTTCTCTCGCTGAGAAACTCGATCTTTATATTTCCATGATTTCCAGAGTGTGCAATAGGATAGGATATGCAGATAGAAAGAGAGAAGATGTGGGGGCTTGGGGTGGTTTGGGTGAAGGCGCGAGTGCAGAAGGAACGTTTTAATCTATGGTCATGTAGTACGAGAGACGCCCCGGCGAATCTCTCCCTCCCTGGCGTTTCCTCTTCGGCGCTCGGATTATAATCAACCCTTTTATCCTAGGCTTTCCATGTCGCTAATTTCCATAATTACACAGACGCTAAAATCACAATATCCTCCTCTGGCAGAAAACCCACCTCCTCGTCCTGTACTTTCCAGTGCCACGTATGGGAGGAGAAAGAAGAGGAGAGAGTGAGAGGCAGCATGAGGTAGTGAGAGAGAAAGAGAGAGGGTGAGAGTGAAGCGGCTCGCTAGAGATAAAGGTACTCTTTAGCTAGGATGGCGCTCGCTCGCATGTTTATGCACTCGTATCCGCGTGGCTGGGCATGGAAGTGCCTGGATAACCAGCCAAGTGACAAGCCGGCTGCATCAGGCAGAATCAGGCTGGTCTGCTCCGACTCTCGACGAATTTTGAAAGGCAGCCAAGTCGGGAAAGTGGGCTTAAAAGTCTCTCGATAAAAGGGAGGGACGATCTCATACCGCTGCTTCATATCCAAAGGGAGCGAACACCCGGAAGTGTGGATGACTGCTAAAACTACCTCCTCTGTCACATCCCTGGCGAAAGGCCTGCTTATGACAAATCATCTGGGGAGAACGTTCTCAAGGTCACGGGCTTCGCTCAACCATTCTGATAATGCTGTCGCCAAAGCTCTAATGGTTTTTGAAACTGGTTCCGGCTCGAGGGCTCTAAATAATGAGCGATGCGTTTTGTGATCATTGTAAAATAAATTATGAGGGTTAAAAGATGCAGTTGTTGATCAAAGGAGCGATTCTGAAGAATGTAATGATTCTTTCTGATGATAGTATAAAAAAGTAATGCAAACAACTGATGAAAAGGTCTATAATTATGATTAAAGGATGAAGTATCAAAGGTGAAGCAAGTCAGAGGAATAATGTAGAATGAAGGATGGGAGATAAAGCGCTCATTCGAAGAAACCTGTGATCCGCAGCATTGGAAATTGTGGTGGCCTGGAGAAATGAGAACGAGTCCTGATAAAAGGGAGCATCAAGTTAATTTTCCCTTTGGTACCGTATGGGTAAAGAATGCATGACAGGTATCAACCTGTAGCCCTTGGTAGAGGGGTCTTTGACCCTGGGTCCTGGGGAATCCTGGTTGTTTCCGTCTTTCTCGATCGCAGTGTCCTGGCTTGGGGAAGGACTCGTCGAGTGACTGGGTTGACTTTTCTCACTTTAACCTCGCGATGCGATGCTTGGCTTCGGGTGGAGGATGGGGTTTTGCTGGGGCTGTATCGAGCGGCCCTCCCACATACATCTATCTCCTCCGACTCCGCTCCCTCTTTTCCTCCGCCGCACCTTGCCCTCCTCGCCTGGCAGAGAGCTCTTTCCCTCTTTTCCCTCCGACATTCGTGGCCTTCCGTCTCTCCTGAGCCCCCAAACCCCTTTTCCAGCCTTCTCCTCTTGCACCTCTTGCCCTCACTCGCCTCGACTCATCTACCACCCGCCGAACCACCCTCCTCGGCAGACGTTCTTTCTCTTTTCCTCTCTTTCTATTTCTCTTTTACTTCTTTACTCTTTCTCGCACTCTCGCTTTTGGCCTTTGCCGCAAAACTCTTTTCGTCGCACAAACAAACCACAAATACCTTCCGATGCACGCACCTCTCTTTCAAAGAGTAAAGAGGCCAAATGGTTCTTTCTATAAAGTCAAAGAGTTGATTGGAAGGGATGATCCTCTAAACCTACCACCTGAATCGGAATTCGATTCTGAAGTTTGGAAAAATCCTATTAGTTAACAATTCCTCATCTTGGGAATGATTATGAACGGGAAGCAGATCTTGAAAAGCGTGATGTTCATATCTCGAAAGGATAACTTGGAAAAGACAGAAGGAACGCGTGTGCTCCTTGTGGTAAGGACCCTCGACGGTTTATGCACTTTCCTTTGCTGCGCGCAATTGGATGAGGGGTGGTAGCAGCCGAAATTGCTTCCCAGAGTCGAGTTGCTAGGAAACTTTGGAATTTCGGCTGCACGAGAGCGCGACAAGGTGGAAATGTGGGAGTAGGAGCGAGAGAGAAAGAGCGAATCGAGGTACAAGGTCACGCGTCGACTCTAATTATTAACTTTTCCAATGAGAAGAGCCTGCCCCGACTAGGGATTCCCTGTTCACCCTTATCCCGCTCACATATTCTACAAATTAAATTATTATTCCAATATTGTTAATATTAACCAGCTGTTGCCTTCTCGCCCCGGTCAACGTGATTAGAAAATCTTATTGAACTTTCTAAACTAATCATCATTAGATCTAAACTATCATGAGGTAAATTAAGTTCAATTAGAGGTTTCGAAAGTTCCAAAGTGTCTTCTTCGTTAATTAATAATATCTTAGAAGATAAAATCAGGTGGCACATCCAAATGATCTAATTAGAGTGTCAATCTCTAAAAACCGTGGCAAATCTAATCGCTCAAGATCCTCTGGTGATTTAATCAAATGAAGCTCGGATGAAATATTTCCCATCCCTCGCGAGATCGGCTTCTATAGAATTATTAAAATTAACGAGTACAGTACGAAGGCGAGACGAAAATGTGATTAACTTTTAAGCCATTACCGAGCATGGATTCGAAGTGGAGTGTATCTGCCTCGGGATTGAGTTCGACTCATCTCGAAATGCTTGTAGCGACTATCCTATTCGTACATACATAGTCAACTGACGGCAGATACATACCAGGGGTGGGTAGGGGTGGTGCCCGTGTACATTCATGTATATCTATTTGCAGACACAGATAAACACAGATACAACTAACACTCCGATACCAACCCTGGGACAGAGCGAGAGTGTTCTTATAGTGGAACTTATTGATCCAACAAAACTCATTTCAAGATACAGTGCGAAGTCTCCAAGATACTGCTCCTACTCTCCTCTTTCCTCTTTCTCTACATCTTGCTCTTTCTATCCATCTTGCTCTTTCTATCTATCTTTCTTTCTCCCTCGCGTTCTCTAGTTTCTTCATCTAACTCCTTCTCCCCGAAACCCGCCACCCTCTCACCGATTGCAGCCCCATCCGCCCAGCCACCCCTTCCTCCAACTCCCGTATCGTATCCCAAGACGGTCCTCTACGTATAGACGGTTAATGCATGTACCGAACGATTCGAATAAGAGAAGGCGAAAGTAAGATGTTTCGTTTCAAATAGAAAAATAATGGTCAAAATTGGAAAATTTTAGGGAAGTATTGGCGAGATGTCAAAATCGTTTAGCATCAGTTAAGATTTGATCAGAGAATTCGTCTACAACATTTACTTGTTTAAGATGGGTAGGAGGAAGGAATTGGTTCTCGGAAGTTAAGGGAAAAAGAAGAGAAACTTTAATTTCGAAGGTCTGGATAAGAAAGTTTCATAGACAATCTATAAAACTTCATCCTTCATCATTTACCCTTCATCTTCATTCATCCTTGCAGACAGTTTCATCTCCTTAGAACTTCTGTCTCAGACCATTTCTCGTAGAACTTTTATCTCCGATCCCTGACCTTTGATTTCTGATCTTTGACCTTCTATCTGCTATCTTTGACTTTTAGCCTATAATATCTCACGTTTGACATTTGACCTATTGAACTTTGAATTTTGAATTTATTCCCTGCATATACCCAAATACCATTATCACAATCGTTCACTTAATAGAGAGGGCAAGGGTTCATTTACCAATGAAAAATTCGATTAAGGAAAAGGGTGGACTCAACATATTTTACTTTTTATTGTGGGGGGGGGGGGGAATATCTGAAGTAGAAAAATTTATTAAACGGAAGAAAAAACAAATAATATGACAACTTAGAAAAAAGACTCTGGAAAAAATTTTTTAGTTTATCGAAAAAAAATAAATAAATTTTCAGCTCAATAGTTGAACTTTCAACAACAACAAAAATATATTTTAACTAAACAAATGGAAATGTTGAATTTTTTATTAAATCAATAAATTTTCCATAAAATCGTTAAATTTTCAACTGAAAAAATGAGATTTCAAATTAAATAATTAATCTTTGAATAAAAAAAAATTTAATCAAATACTTGAAGGATCAACTGAAAAAGATAAATTTTCATCCAAAAGGGGAATAGTTACATTTTCAGTCAAAAGAATATATTTAAATAAAAATTTTTTTTAACATAATAGTTCAATTAAAAAAAAAGTTTGAAAGAAGATTATTTTTTACAAAAAAAAAAAATAATTCGTCAACAGAATACATGAATTTTTAACCAAATAGTTCAATTTTTAACTATAAAAGAACAATTTTAAAAACAGAAATGTAATTCTTAAATTTTAATTCAAAAAGATTATTCTACAACCCAAAAAAAGAAGTTTTCAACCAAAAAGTAAGAAGTTTAAACAGAATATTTCTATTTTTAACCAATACGGATTATTTATTTAAATAAACAAAATTCATCCAAATTGTTAAATGCTGGAGCCAAACAGACGAATTTTCTAGAAAAAAGTTTACATTTTAACAAAAGAATGAAACTGGTAACTAAATACTCTAATTTCTAACCAAAAAAGGTATTCTGAATGAAGACAAAGTTAAATTTTTCCATCAGAAAAAATGAATTTTCAACTAAAATGATGAATCACGAAAAAAAAGAATTTTGAATAAAATATTGGAATTATTAACTAAGAAAGATCAAGTTATATTCAAAAGTGGAATGGTGACATTTTCAGTTACAGAAATTGTTTAGAAAAAAATATTAAACGAGTTTTCAACAAATAAGTTTAATTTTCAGCGAAAAAGATTAATTTCTAACAAACAAAAAAAACGAATCTTCTACAGAATATATGAATTTTTAACCAAATATTTGAACCTTCATCTATAAAATATAACTTTTCCAACAAAAATGGAATAGCTAAATTTTAAGTTAAAAAAATCATTTTTAGCCAAACAAACCAAAATTCTATCAAAAATGAAGAATTTTAAGTTAAAAATTGTGCACTCAAAAGAATGACTTTTCAATAAAACTGTTATACATAAAATATAATAGCAAACTTTTCAAACAAAAAGAATGAAATAATTAACTTTTACCTAAAAATAATTGGGGAACTGATAATGGGAGATGACCTCATAATGAAAAAGAACTCTAAAATAAGAGGAATAATACAAAATTATGGGAAAATCAACTTAAGTTAAATGGTTTAATTTCATAAAATGAGAAGTCTTTTCAATATATTTGGAAAGAAGGATGAGAAAGTTTTAGAGGAAGAGGGACTGGGAGAATAATAATAGAAGGAGTTAGAAAAAGCTAGAAGAGTTAAAGAAGAATGAGTGGGTCTAAGAGAGATAAAATGGAAAATATGAGGATGAGAATATTTTAGAGCAAAAGGAACTGTGAGAAGAATAATAGCAGATAGAAAAAGCCGGAGGATTTAAAGAAGAATGAGGGATGAAAATAAAATCCAGAAAAAAGCGGAATTTGTAACCAGGCTCCACCAAGACGAGGGTGGTATTACAGTCCGGGAATTATGAAATGAGAAAAATAAAGATGAGAGTTCTTCACAGATCGAACAATAGGAAAAGGAGGTATACAAGTAGATTATTAAGAATTGGAAAAAAGAGATAAAGAAAAGTAGATAATAGGTAGATAAAAGGATAGGAGAAGTAAGATCAAATAAAGATATAAGGTTGCAAAAAGATAAGTGTTTTAAATATATTAGGAATGGGGATGTGAAAGTTTTAGAGGAAGAGTGACTGGGTGAATAATAATCGAAGGAGTAGAAAAATCTAAAGGAGTTTAAAACGAAGGATAATAGGTAGAAGAAAGAAGATAGTTCTTGAGAAATCGACCAATACGGAAAGGAGGTATAGATTATTAAGAATTGGAAAGAAGAGATGGAGAAAAGCAGATAATAAATAGATGGGAGAGGTTAGCACAATAAAGATAAAATAAATTGTATAAGCTGATAAAGAGAGAAGTGTTTTAAATATATTTGGAAAGAGGAAGATAAAGTTTAAGAGGAAGAGGGACTGGAAGAATAATAATAAAAGGAGGTAGATAAAGCTAGAGGAGTTCAAGAAAAATGAGGAAATGGGGGTAAGAGAGAATGGAAATCATGAGGATTAGTAGATTCTGAAGATTCGTGACTAAAAATTAGTAATTCTGATAATGTGGTAATAGGGAATTTATAAAGGATCTTATAAAGATGTAAAGGAAGTTTTGTAAGTCCTAAAGGGATGCATTAGAATTAAAGAAGAAGAACCAATGCGAGGGTTGTCTAACCTTATAGGAATTTCGAAATGGGAAGGAAAAAAAGAGAATTCTTCATAGATCGCGCAAAGGAGAAAGAGGAGATATAGATTATGAAGAATTGAAAAAAGAGATAGAATAAAGTAGATAATAGACAGATGGAAGAAGATAAAAGAAAGCAAAAGATAAAATCAGATCAAATAAATAGTATAAGGTGATAAAAAGGTAAGTGTTTTAAAAATATTTGGAAAGAGGATGATAAAGTTTTAGAGGAAGAACGACTTGGGAAGAATAATTGAAGACGGTAAAAAAGCTATAGGATTTAAAGAAAAATGAAGGAGTGTTGGTGAGAGAGAATCGAAAGCAAAAGGCAGTGCAGCCTACGCATTCAGATTCTTAGGCAATAGGAAATGTAAAAAGGACCTTATAAAGATGTAAAAGAAAGAAAGTTTTATAACTCGATAGGAACGCATTGCAATTAAGGAAAAAAAAGATCAAATCAATGGGATGGAAATACAATCCATAAGAAGAGAAGGAAGAAGGAGGATAGAAACAAGCGAGATTAAATAAATTTTAGAAGATGATAAAAAGAGAAGTGTTTTAAATAAATTTGGAAAGAGGATTAGAAAGTTTTAGAGGAAGGGGGAATGAGACAAGAATAAAAAAGGAGGTACAAAAAGCTATAGGAGTTAAAGAAGAATAATAATAGAAAATGTAAGAAGGATCTTGTAAATATGTAAAGGAACGTAAGTTTTATAAACCCCAAAAAGACGCTTTAGAATTAAAGAAGAAGAAAAAGGATACAAATAATTGTATGGGAAATAAAATCGAGAAGAAAAAGTGGAATTTGTAATCAGACTGCGCCAATGCAAGGGTGGTATTACCGTATGTACCGATAGAATACAATCTATACTCAGTGTGCCGTGTGATTACATAAGACCGCTTCCGTGTACATGGGTCGTAAGTAGGTACACATTGTGTATAGACATTCGGTGTTCAGGTGTGCGTGACACCCACACGAGAATCGGTGTCGCAGTGGAACTCGCAGATAGGGGAAACAATTGCTATCGGCTCGTAACGAATGCGCGGCAACCTGCGTTCGTAACCCCCAACCACCCCTATTCTCTCTTTCTCATTCTCTCCCCTTTGCTGCCAAAGCCACCGTCTCATCCGTACATCCAATACAAGCAAACCTTGCGTGTCGACGGGATCATTATATTTCCTGATTAAAATGACGCTAATTCCAGTTGTGCAGGTTCTGCCACGCTGTGGCCGATTTACCCCCGGGATCGTTTACGAAAATAGGGTCTTCTGTTTAACCAACCTCACTCTGTCGTTTTTCGTTTAATTTTGCTTTATTATCTCATTTTACGGGAAAACTACTCCTTAAAAACCCTGTCAGAAATCGTGACAAAATATTTCTACCCCCCTCCCTCAACCCTTTCTGCTGTACGTAATTTTTATTTTTCAAAAAAGGTTTACTAGTTATTGCTTGTAGAATCTTCAAAATGCTTGATCCTCAATATTCAAATACTAGCATTTTAATCTTTTAATACTTTTAACTGAGTCTTTTCTACTATAAATATGAGTTTTTTTTAAAATAAAATACTTGAATCTTCAACAAAATAAATAATAAATACTTTATATTTCAATAACAAAAGAACAAATTTATCCAAGAAAATTTGATTCAAAATGACGGATTTTCAACAAATAAAGATTTTTTTTCGAGAAAGATATCAAAGTTTTTTTTTTAAATTGTTGAAACTTTAGGTCAAAAGGCGAATCTTTCCTAACAATATTTAATTTTCAAACCAAAAATATGAATTCATCAAAAAATTTATTTCCCACGAAACTGATGCATTTTTACCCAACAAGAATGAAATTTCAAACAAACAAAAAAGTCAATTTAAAAAAATATAAAAGTATTTAAATTTTTAATTAAAAAATTAAATTTAAACCACAAAAATGCTTTTTCACTAAACAGTTAAATTTTCACCCAAAAACATAAGCCTTCGATCAACAAAATACATTTTATACAATAACGAAAAAGTGGCACTTTCATAAAAAAAGAACTTTCTACTAAAAAAGATGAATTTTTTAATAAAAAAATATAATTTTTCAATAAATTAGGTGAATTTTTTGTTAAAAAAGATTTCAGTTGTCTTTTACGATCAAAATATGAATTTTTAAACAAGAAATAAGTTTCTTAGAAAAAAATTGAATTTTTAATCCAAAAAGACAAATTTTTAACCAAAGGAATGCTTTCTTACAAAATTGTTGAATTTTCCATTCAAAAACATTAAATTTCTCTTAAAACAGATGAATTTTAATTTTAAAAAATTACAAGTAATAGTTGATTTTTCATCCAAAAAATATTCGAGCTGACTTTTCAAGATCAAATTATGAATTTTGTAACTAAAAATAAGTTTCTATGAAAAAAATTGAATTTTTAATAAAAAAGGAGGAAGTTTTAAAAAAATGTATTTTTAACAAACTAGTTAAATTCTCTACCATTACAGCTGTATTTCTATCAAAGAAATATCACATTTGTACTACACCACATTAATTTTTTATAAAAAACGAAAAAATTTTCTTTAAAAAGTTGAATTTTCATCCAGAAGAGAATTCAGTTTATTTTTCAATATTAAAATATACATTTTAAACAAAAATTGAATTTTCTGTGAAATAGTTCACTTTTCAAGAAAACAGTAGAATTTTAAACCTAAGAGTTGAACTTTTATCAAAGGAACGTAAAATTTCTCTTCAAACTGATGAATATTTAATAGACATTTTTTTAAAGCGGAATTTTCATCCAGAAAAGATTTTAGTTCCTTTTTTTAACATCAAAATATTAAATTAAAACCAAAAGTAAATTTTCTATGATATATTTAAATTTTGAGCAGAACAGCAGAACTTTCAACCAAAAACTATGACTTTCCAACAAAATGGTTGACTTTTTAACCGAACACTTAAATTTTGATTAAAAAAAGATTAAATTTCTTCTAAAACAGATAAATTAAAAAAAAGCCAAAATTAGTAGGATTTTCGTACAAAGAATATTCCAATTCATTGTCTAACACCCAAATAAGAATTGTAAACAATAAGTTAATTTTCTGCTAAATAGTGGCATGTTTAGCCAAGAAAGATGCAATATTTTTATGAAAAAATATGAACTTTTAAATCAAAAAGACAAATTTTTGGAAAAAATAGTTTTCACCCAAAAAAGATCTCAGTTGATTTATCAGCAAAAAACGAAAAGGATGTCTTTCTAAGATAGTGTCGAATTTGCAACGAAATAATCAAATTTGTAACGAAAAAGATGATATTCAGGAGAATTTTTTTGCGAATCCGCAAAAATTGTGTGCATGAGTGAAAGAATTACAATTGACTTACTATTATAAGAAATGGATTAGATGGGATTGAACATAATTTATTTGGGATTACAATTAGATAACCTGGGATTAAAAGAAGATCCCCTGAGTTTACAAGATGATAATATGGAATTACAAGTTAAATTAGTAGACATTACAAGTGTAATACCTAGGGTTACAAGTGGATTTCCTAGAAATATTTTGCTTTAATTGGATTATCCTGATTATCAGCAAATTAGCCCGGAATACGAGTCGATTGCCTAAAATTACAAGTGATTGACTTATGATTAAACTTATTATATTATTATTTCATTCTGAATTACGCATGAATTACTCCAGATTACAAGTGGATTACTTAGGACCTGAAATATTTTGCCTTGTATTATAAGTAGTTTACTTGGATTAAAAGCAGATAAGCTTAATTTACAAGAGGATAACCTGGAATTACAAATGGAATTATTTGACATTCCAAGTGCATACCTAGGATTACAAGTGGATCATCCAGAAATATTTTGGCTTAATTGTATTATCCTGATTATAAGCAAATTACCACACAATACAAGAAAATACCCTAAAATTAGAAGTGGATTACTCCAGCTAACAAGTGGATTGATCACGAATACAATTAATATATTATAGTATTCCATTCTGAATTACACGAGAATTACTCCAGATTACAAGTGGATTACTTAGGACCTGAAATATCTTTCCTGGGATTTTATGTAGATTACTTGGATTAAAAGCAGATAAGCTTAATTTACAAGAGGATAATCTGGAATTACACATTGAATTGTTTGACATTACAGGTGTAACAACTAGGATTACAAGTGGACCATCAAGAAATTTTTTGCCTTGATTGTATTATCCTGAATATAAACAAATTACCCCGGAATACAAGAAAATACCCGAAAATTACAAGTGGATTGATCACGTATACAGTTAATATATTATAGTATTCCATTCTGAATTACACGCGAATTACTCCAGATTACAAGTGGATTACTTAGGACCTGAAATATCTTTCCTGGGATTTTAAGTAGATTACTTGGATTAAAAGCAGATAAGCTTAATTTACAAAAGGATAACCTGGAATTACAAATGAAATTATTTGACATTACAAGTGCATACCTAGGATTACAAGTGGATCATCCAGAAATATTTTGCCTTAATTGAATTATCCTGACTATAAGCAAATTAACCCGCAATAAAAGTCAATAGTCTAAAATTACATGTGGATTAATCCAGATTACAAGTGGTTTACTTATGATTACACTTAAGTAATATCAATAATAATTAGTAAGTAGTAAGTAAGTAATAATAATAATAATAATTAGTTCATTCTGAATTACACGTGAATTACTCCAGACTACAAGTGTATTACCTAGGACCTGGAATGTTTTGCCTGGAATTTTAAGTAGATTACTTAAATGACCTGGATTGCTGGCCCAATTATGACTTTTTAAGTCAATTTGTTATTCATAGTCATATATGCCACTGAAAGTATTTAAAACAAATTTTATTCTGCTTATAAAATTACTTAGATCGCTTCGGATTACAATTTCACAACCAGGGATTACAAATGAATTATCTGGGATTAATATTCGATTCTCTGAGATTACAAGTTATTGACTTAAAATTAGAATAAATTAATTCTATCGATTATATTACAGTGAATTCAAAGTGGATTACTCAGATTAAAAGTGGAATACTCGGATTAAAATTTCGGTTGATTAGGTGGTCCAGTGGATTTGCAGAGTTGTGTCCCCCAGACGAAGATGGATTGCCTAGAATTTCAAAGCGATTGCGAGCGGATTAAATGTGGATTACCCAATATTAAAAGTCGATTGTGAGAGATTACAATTGAATTGAGTTTATTAACAATTGAATTACATGAGATTTGAAGTAGATTAAATAGGGTTACAAGCAGGATACAAGTGGGTTACTCGAAATTATACCTACATTATTTAGGACTAAATGTGGATTATCAGTTCGGAGGTGGATTTTCCTTTGTCAATCTACAGTACCGTGGATTACTCCAGATCTACTGATTACAAATATATGACGCTGGGTTACAAATGGATTACTCTATTTTACAAGTTTACTAACTGGGATTATAAACTCTTAAACCGGGATTTTAATTAAACGACTTGGGGTTACAATTGAATGACCAAATATTACATTTGGATTGACTGGTATTACAAAAGCATTCCAGCAGGATTATACCATATTACAGGTGGATTGCCTGATACTAAAAATAAATGAACTAGTATTACAAGTTGTTTTATGGGGATCACAAGTATATTCTCCATATGACAATTGTATTATACTGATTAAAAGTAAAATACTCCATATTATAAGTGGATTACGCCGGATTATATGTGAAATGCCTTGCGTTACAAATAAGCACCCTCAAATTGCAAGTGGTTCATCTGGGATTACAAGTGGATAGTTTGGGATTACAACTGGATTCCCGGAATAATATTTGGAATAATCCACATTAAAAGTATATTGAAAGTGGATTGTATGGGAATACAATACATTATATGGAATTAAAAGTAGATTTCAAATGTATTCATTCATATGACAAATGGACTACCTGGGATTAAGTATGTATTTCGCCGAACTAATATTAAATTACTTGGGATTCAAAGTGGATTTCTGAGACTTACAATTGGATTAAT
>JAWWLR010000166.1:32090289-32104001 GCA_035041075.1 Acraspis erinacei | reverse complement strand
TGAGGCGAATGGCCAAAAGATGGGCCAAAGTAGAGTCGTCGAAGGTGGAAAGGCAGACCACAACTTCCAAGTTGCATTAAAACTTTCTAGCGCCAGATCCTTCAGAGAATCTTTTCGTCTTCCCTTTTTCGTATGGATTCTATTTTCTTTCTTACACCTACGATTAATCAACTTTTCCTTGGCAGGGGTGCTTTTTCACGTGGATTTAAAAAGAATGAAATTCAATTTCGAAATGCGCGAGTACTCAATCGAGTATATTGCGCAATATTATGCATTCGAATTGGAAACAGTTCAAGCGGCCCTGAGTGTTGACGTTTTGATTTTCCCGATTTAGCAACAAGGTCAGCGCGAGGCAACCCCAGATACTAATTAAAATTCTAAAGGATAACTTTTCTAAAAACGGTTTAATTATTCACTAAATAGGACAGTTTTGAACCTACCAAGATAGATCTTCAACTTAGAATATTACTTTTCTACCAAAATATTAAACTACCTTGAAATCGATGAAGTTGTTATGAAATTGTTAAATTTTTAAATAAAAAAGATAAGCTTTAAATAAAAAATGTAAAGTTAAATTTGTAGTTGAAAAAAACTAAGTTTAAAGAAAAAAACACGAATTATCAATCAATTGAATTCAAATAAAAATATATCTTTGTAACAAAATAGTTAAATCCTTAACCGAAATGATAAATTTTAAATAAACAATATTAATTAACTGATGTTTTACAAAAAAAAGAAATAGTTAAATTTTGCAAATAAACAATTTAATTTCGAGGATAATAGTTTAGTTTTCAAATGAAAATATAAATTTTCAACATAAAATTTAATTTTTGAACCAAACAGTTGAAGTTTTTATGAAATTGTTAAAGTTTCATTCCTAGAAGCCGAGTTTCCTAGAATATAGCCACAGTTTCAAACCGAAAATGCCAATTTTCAACAACAAAATTTTAGAGGATGTAGTTAGGTTTCCAAATAAAATATGAAAGTTCCAAGAAGAAAAAAGTAATTGCTTACAAAGTAGTTCAATTATAAAGCAAGTTTTTGAGGTTTAAACAAAAAATACATCGATTTTCAACAAAACATGTAATAGCTAGTATTTAAAAAAATACTTTTATTTCAAAACAAAAAAAGTTTAATTCAACCGCAAATGACGAATTTTCAAACAAATACTAAAGTTCTAAAAAAAACTTATATATTGTTAGCATTTTTTAACAGATGTAATTTCAACTAAAATAGATCAATTTTTGAACAAAAAGAAAACAGTGAAATTTTCAAGGAATTAAATTAATTCCCAACAAAAATTTTGTTTTGGCAAAATTGTTAAATTTTCAATCAGACAGATTAATTTTCAAGGCAAATGATGAATCTTTAAAAAAATTAATTTTTAATAAAAGAGTTTAACATTAAACCAAAGAGTGAATTTTTAAACAAGCAATTTAATTTCCAACTAAAGAAAAAGTAGTTTTTCAAACAGTTAGTTCACACAGTTTTCAAACAGTTATCAATTTTCAGCCTCAAAATACAATGTTCGAAAATTTATTTTTAAAATTAATTTTAAACAAGAAAAATAAAGAAATATTGAACAAAATTATTAAATCTACAACCAACAATATAACGCTTTAACAAGTAATTTAATGTTTAACCTAGTATATGAATTTTCATTAAAAAAAAAATTTAGCAAAGTAGTTGAATTTTCAATCAAATTGTGAAATTGTTAACTAAAATAGATCAATTCTAACCGAAAAATATAGTGATATACTTTTGAAATAAAAAGAGAAATTCTGCCATTCCTTGACTTTCCGTGATATCTGACTTTCCCTGAAAAGGTCAAATTTCTTCTAGAAGAGTAAAAAAGAATTTGAACAAAAAGACGAATTTCCTACAAGACTGTTAAATTTTTAAACCAAAGATATTTATTTTTAAACAGTAAATTAATTTTCAATCAAAAGGTGGAATTTTCGACAACGATAATAGAATTTTCCGCTAAAAACAAACAATTTCCAGCCAAAATTGGAATAGTTTTATAAAACCAATCTATTAAATTATTAACAAAGTAGAACAACCTTGAACCAATTATTTGAATTTTTTAAAATAATTCCTTGGCCCGCAGAAACCCTGTTCAAATAGCAATGTTTTATCTGGATTGTAAAATCTAAAACCTTGAGATAAAACATTTCTACTTGCGCGCTCTGAGATAGAGCCTTTCTAATTGCACGCTCTGAGATAGAGCCTTTCTATTTGTAGAATCTGAGATACAGCCTTGTCATTTTAACACATCGAATTGCAGAATCGTTTTTATTTTCACCAATTCGAACAAACTTAAAAAAAAACGAAGTGTAAACGTACGCAGAGCATGAAAGAACAAAAGTAGTCTTCTGAGAATTTTCCAGGTGGATAGCAATTGTTCGAACCGGTCGACATCCTCTTTTCCGAGAGTCGAGTTACACCTGCTCTGCGAACATTAATTTCCATCGCGTTACGTGCAACAGGGAACACAGATCTACCGAGGGATCGGAAAACTCGCTCAGTAGATCGCCGATAAATGGTAAACTCGTCGAATAAGCAACGAGCCCCGCGGCTGGATCTGCGATCTTGATCGTAGCACGTCGTGCAAGACGCCTCGAGTGCACATGTTTATGTATGTATGTGTGAACATATTATATATCCACTCTTCTCTTTTCTTTTTCATTAAATATTAACGCTCAACCTTACTGGAACAAGTAATTTGCTGTTGGGATACCCCCCCCCCCACTTCCCCAAGGAAAAAATTGCTGGAGGCGAAAGAGCGAATCTAGAATATATTGAATTCAATGTCTTAAAATGAACCAGCAAAATCTCACTGATTTCTAGTGGAATCTCACTAGTTGAAACAGCCAGAAGTTTATCGCTGACAATCAGGGAGATTCCACTGGTTGAATCAGTGGAATTTCGTGCATTGGTTTATTAAGTATGGTCCACTGGTTTGATCAGTGAGATACACTGCTTTGATCAGCGAGGTTCACTAGTTATTCAGTACCAGTAGTCACCTGGTCCTACGTGTTGTTGTCCATCAGCTGGTTAGATATGACATGTATTAATCATCACGGGTTGAAACAGTCAAGAATGTACCTCTGGTAATCAGTGAGATTTTTTTCATTAAATTCGTCAAATTCCGTCACTGGATTATTCAGTGACGTTCATTAGTTTATTCAATGAGGCTCATAGGTTTAGATGGTGAGAGTCATTGGTTTAATCAGGGAGACTAACTAGTTTATTCATTAAGGTTCACTGGTTCTTTCAGTGAGATTTACTGGTTTAACCAGTAAGGTTAATTGGATACTCAGTACCAGTAGTGAGCTGTTCGTACAAGTTGTAGCCCGTTAGCTGGTTTGGTATGACACGTATCAATCATCATTTATAGAAACAGCCAAAAGTGTATCACTAATAATCAGAGATATTACTCTTTCAATCTATAAAATTCCGTCACTGGATTATTCAGTGATGTTCATTGGTTTATTCAATTAGGCTTACTGGGTAAACAATGAGATTCACTGGTTTGATCAGTAACGTTTAATAGTTTGTTAGTACCCCTCGTCACCTAGTCGTACGCGTTGTCGCTCGTCAGCTGGTTTCATTTGACACGTATTAATCATCACTGGTTGAATCAGTCAACAATGTATAACTGGTAATCAGTGAAATTTTACTCGTTCAATACGTGATATTCCGTGACTGGATTATTCAGTGATGTTCATTAGTTAATTCAATGAGACTCGATCGCTTATCGGGTCAAATTCATTGGTTTAATCTGTGAGACTCAGTAGTTTAATCAGTCAGTACTGGTTTAATCAGTAAGGTTGAATGGATACTCAGTATCAGTATTCATCTGGTCGTAAGCATTGTCGCCCGTCAGCTGGTTTGGTATTACACCTATCATTCATCACTTGTTGAATCAGTCATTTGGCATCACTGGTATATTTAGTAAGACTGCTTTACTTGAGTCACTCACTGGTTCTTTCAGTAAAAACGGAAAATCACTGGTTCACCAGTGATAACTCGAAATATTGATTTAACCAGTGATAATTTCATTTTTTCAGTTTAAGAAAGCCAAGAACTTGTTCGCTTCAAGGAAGGATACAGAAAATTTGTTGGTGATAGTGATTGTCAATTTTTCTTCAGAATGTTTGCGAGAGGCGGTGGAGGGCTTTATTAACGATTTAAAATAAATTTTCAAATTGATTATAATAATACGATAAGTTCCATTTTATTTCTACTTTTTAATGATGCTGTTCACATTTATATAATAACATTTTTATAAAAATTTAAAAGTACATGCATATTTTGACCCGTGCATACATTTTTTACTTGGGGCACATTTATTTATTTTTTAATTATTTTTAGTTTAGAAATACCACTCCTTGATCGAAAGTTGAACTACTTAATTAAAAATTCATTTTTTTGATTGAAGATCCATAACTTTAGTTAAAATTCAATACTTTGGTAAAAATTTCGACCAATTGGTGGAAAATTCACTTTTTTTAGCAAAAATTCAACTTTTTGTGTGAAAAATTCGGTTTTATAAATTAAAATTCTTAAAAAATGAGAATTTAACTATTTTATTTTTGGTTAGAAATTGGTCTTTTTTATACTTAAATTAAACTATTTGGGTTTTAAATTCGCCTCTATTGATAGAAAATCAATTTTCTTTGTTGAAAAGTGAACTATTTAGTTAAAAATTTATACATATTGTTGAGAATTTGCCTTTTGCTAATTGTTCTTTTTCTTAAAAATTAGATTCTTACTTTTTTTAAATGTTGACTATTCTATTTTTTGTCGAATATTAATTTTTTTGAAAATTTATCTTCTAGTGTAAAAATTCAACTTCTTCTTTGAAAGTTGAACTACTTTCTAGAAAATAAATATTTTGGCACTTTGTTAAAACTCTTTAACTATTTCATTGAAAATTAAAAAATGTGGCTGTAAATTTATTTACTTCTTTGAAAATTTATTTTTTAGTTTAAAAATTAATGTTCAAAAATAAGAAATTTATTATTTATTTCACGTTAAAAATTATTTTTTTTTGTAGAAATGAATCGTCTTGGTTGAAAATTCAACTATCGGGTTCCAAATTTATGTATTTGAAAGATAATTTTGTTGCGGAAAAAGTGAAGTTATTTTTTCAAGAGTTCCAGGTGTTTTTTAGAAAACTCATCTTCTTAGCTTAAAAATTTCCCTATTCTTATTTCAACTACTGACTTGAAAGTTGAAGTCCTGTGTTAAAAATTAGTTTCGTTGTTGTTAAAGATTATTCATTTTATTAACAAATTAATTTTCCAAGTTAAAACTTAAACAAAATTGGTTCACAATTGTTTTTTGGTAAAAAATTAAATTTTATTCAACTGAAAATTTAACTATTTGGTTAAAAATTTGATTGTTTAGTTGGAAATGAGTATTTTTGTTTTAATCATCCGAGCACACATCAATTTTTGTAACATTGAGCACTCTGTGGGTCGGTGAGACCCTGCACTTTTCCGCGGTCTGCCATTTTAAATCTAATCGTCCGATCAAATTGAAAAAATTCTCAAATACTCCTCTAGCACTATAGAATTAATTCTTATTGTTTAAAAAATCGATTAAGTTATCCACGTATAAAAAATCATTAAAAAACAGATTTTACAAACAAACAAAAAATTCTTAACCGTTGAAATTTTTTCAATCTTTGATATTTTTGGCTAAAATTTCTTCCTGACAAACAAAATATGTAAGGGTCTGAGAGACCCAGAGTATGTTTTGAAGGTTAAAGATATTCGCTTTGGCTGATCTGGTGATCTTTTAAGATTCTTTGGTTCTTTTTCAGCTAAACGTTGCGAAGTGTGAAAAGAAAAAAAAGTCCTTGGACAAATTGATTTTCAGAAAAAAATTATTATCCGATTTTAACTTTTTTGAATGATTGCTAATAAAATTTTGCATAGAACTGCCATGGCGAATTTCAAAATTTTTGTTTACTTGTTTGTTTATTTGACAACAAAAATGAGAACAAAAATTTGACTTTTGAAGTATACCGGGTTTCAAAAAATTCTTTGATCCAATCAAAAATACCTAGAAAACTGAAAGCAACTATCCAAAAAAGATGGAAAATAAATAGAAAGAAATCTCTTAGTTCCAATATATGTTTGTAATTCCTCAGAAGTTTAAATAACAGTTTTTGATTTAAATTATAATATTTGGAAAAATAAAATTAAAGTGTACGAAACCGAGCGCGAAACGGGAGAGCGCACCTGCGCGCCCTAGGCGCGCTCAAACTTGTCGCGAAGCGCCCCGCGCGCAGCGCGCAATAAGAATGTGCACGTGCAGCGGCATATTTTTTTAATGCAAAATCAATCTTTGAATAAATAATATTCATAATCTGACAATGCAGAAGTAAAATTGATTCAGGCTTGTGCCGTTAGCACCACTTTAAATTCACAATCAATTATCTCCGTAAGAAGTGATCATAACAGGGGGATATAAAAAGTTTGTTGATCGGGTTCTGATTTTTCATGGGGGATCAAGGGGGTTGACAGGCGGACGTTAATGGCCGTCGAAACAAGATTTCCAAAGGCGTCTTTTGTCCTGGAGACTCCTCCGCCCAGTCTGGCGCGAGGGGCTGTTTTGCGCAGTATATTAATTTAATTCTTTGGATATCCGATAGATGATGGGGGGTGGGTCCGCGCCGAGTTTGAATATTCATAGGAAAGAGGGAATAGAGATCGGGTGTAATAGAATTTAAATTAAGCAAGGGGCTGTGAAACTGTATGGCCAAGTCCACGGTATGATAATGTTCCAGAGTACACTATCGGTATTATGGATTTTACATTTTACCCTCTGCAAATAATAAGACTAGACCAACTGAATCAGGAGCGCATCAAACTCAAGCTTCCATAAATTAGAATCACTTGGAAATATTTACTTTTTAAAAATCAAAAACTTAAACTTAACCCATTAAGGCGCGAATGCACATTTTTGTGCACACATTTTGAAGTAGGTACACAATTCTCTTGGAAAAAAAGTTAATTTTGACCAAAATCCTATACAGGAGGTTTTCGAGGGTGCTCTTTCAGAATCTGCAATAAGTTTTGTGAAACGTTCAATTACTTTTTTATTTTTTTGTTTTAAAAAAATTCAAAATTTTTTTATCATTTTTTTTCAAATTAATTTTTGTTATTCTTCCTGCATTTTGATAATCATATTATTGCCAGAAATCGCGGTCCGATCTGACGTTTTCAAAACCCTGGTTTTGAACCTTTTTCCCCTCTTCGTTTTTCCAAAATGGTGGTTATTGTGAAGCAGCGTGATGTAAAACTTCATGATTTTTTTTCTCGAAAAGTATAAACTTTAAAAAAAATTATAGTACAAAAATTGCTTAGAATTTCTCAAAGAATACGTATGCCTTTTTTCCGAAGGTTTTTGGCCAATTTAGAATTTCCTAATTTTGGCCATTTATGAAAAATCAACAAATGGCTTAGAAACTGCTAAAAAAAAAGGCTTGTTCTTTAACTGATTATAAAAACTTTTAATGCTGAAAACTTTGTTCGTCAAGCTCATTCTTTCCGAGAAAAAATTATGAAATTATATAATATAATTATATCTTACATACTTTCATATTTTTTTCAGCCTCTTTAGCATTTAATTCCGAGAATTCCATGCATCCCGCGCATTACACGAATTCCGTGAATTTCTTCAATTCCGTGAATTCCATGAAGTCGATGAATTCTGTGAATTTCGCCAATCTAGCGAATTCCTAGAATTCTATGAATTCCTTTAATTCCATCAGTTCCGTATATGCCTTAAATGTTACGATTTTCGCAAATTCCTTGAATTCTGTGAATTTCATGAATTTTGTGAATTCCATGAATTCCGTGAAATTCATGAACTCTGTGGATTCGATGAATTCCGTAAAATTCATGAATTCCGCGAATTCCATGCGTTCCGTGCAGTTCGATAATTCCGTGAATTCCTTCAATTCGATTAATTCCTTGAATTTGATGAATTCTTCGAATTCGATGAAATCGTCGAATTTGATGAATTGCTTGAATTCGAAGAATTTATTGAATTCGATGAATTCCTTGAATTCAAAAAATGCTATGAATTCCTTGAATTTGATCAATTCTTCGAATTCGATGAAATCGTCGAATTTGATGAATTCCTTGAATTCTCAGAATTTCTTGAAGTCGATGAATTCCTTGAATTCGAAAAATTCCTTGAATTCGATGAATTCCTTGAATTCTAGGAATTCCTTGAATTCGATGATCTGCCTGAATTCGATGATTTTCGCGAATTTCGTGACTTACGAAAATTTCATGAATTCTGCCAATTCCATGAAATCCGTTAATTCCGTGAATTTAATGATTTCCGCGAATTCCACGTCTTCCGTGTAGTTTGATAATTCCGTGAATTTCATAAATTCGATGAATTCCATGTATTCGAAGAATTCCTTGTCGATAAATTGCTTGAATTTGATTATTTCCGCAAATTCCGTGATTTCCGTGAAGTTCGATAATTCCGTGAATTCCTTCAATTCTGTGAATTTCTTGAATTTGATGAATTCTTTGAATTCTTCGAATTCCATGAATTCTGCGAATTCCATGAATCCCGTGAATTCCGCGAATTTCATGAATTCCATGAATTCCGTGTATTCCATGAATTCCATGAATTCCATGAATTTGGTGAATTTGATGAATTGCGGGAATTCCATAACTTCCGTGAAGTTTGATAATTCCGTGAGTTCCTTCAATTCGATGAATTTCTTGAATTTGATGAATTCCTTGAATTCGATGATTTCCGCGAATTCGATGATTTACGCGAATTCCGTGACTTACGAGAATTTCATCAATTAACCGAATTTCATGAATTCCAATGATTCCAATACCATGTTTGCAATTTTACCTTACTCTTTTATTATAAAAGTGTTGCAGAAGTGTTGTAGATTTCGAAAATTTTTTAAAAGTCTTATACATTTTATTTTAAACTGGCGCGTTTCCGTCTATAAAAAGAAGGATTTTTTTACTTTTGGATTCATTCTTATGGGAGCAGGATGCAATGGCATCCTGCTCTCATAATAATAAATATGTTATTTTTTAAACATTATGAGTCAAACTTAATTTTATCCCATTTTTTATGTTTATTAAAACAATTCTACACAATAAACAATCTTTTTGGAAAGTTAAATATGGTAACTCTAATTTTTCAGCTTTAAAATTTAAACTCCCTAATACTTATAATTTTACTCATAAATATTACGAATATAAATAATTCTTTACAGAAAAACTTAAACGAAAAATAATTGTCTCTAATTTTTGTTTATAAATTCATTCCATCATAATTTTGATTTCATTAATTTACTCTAAAAAGTACATCATGGAATTTCGTAATTTTTATTTAAAAATTTTATTAAAAACTCGTACGATAGAGTTATAAGCAACTTCTGTTGTTTTTTTGTACATTTTGAGATAGTTGGAAATCTGATTGAATCCGGATAAATATTGCACGACCAAAGAAGATGCGCATGGCTGCGTGCGTTGTGCGTGAGCAAGCGAAGGTGCTTGAGTTAGAAGGTGCATGGGATAGAAGGATGCAACCTAACGTGCAAGGCAGCTCATTAAAGCTTATCAATAATTACGTTTTCTATATTTATCACATAATAAGCCAAGTCTATCTCTCGTCATTAAGCGCTATTCCCGCGCTATAAACCTGCGCAATGCTTTGAGGGACATGGTCTACTTGTCTCGTCTGGATGAGTTCCTCAAAGAATACTAAACGTTCTCTGCCCTTCTCACTTCAATAAAATACACGTGCAAAATAAGCATAACTGCCTTATAAATTAAATCCGCTTTGTAAATTAAAACAGTTTTATTTAAAAACAGGGTGATCGGTGACCTTGAAAACTTAGAAAACCGGTAGTTAACTTAGAAAACCGGTAGTTGATTAAAATTACGTAATGAAATTTAAATCTTTTAGTTTATTATGAACGAAACCTTTCTATTAGAAGAAATTTTGATTAAATCTACACCAGATTTCAAATTGTTCCAAATTTTTTTAAGATTTCAAAGGTTTTAAGATATTTAAAAATTTTTAGAAGAGCTCACAAATAAAAATTTAAGAAATATGGGCCTGTGTACTAGATTAAAAAGCTTTCGTAAAAATTTAGAATATTTCATAAAGGTTTTAAAACTCTCAAACGATTAGAAATTTTTTTGGAAAAATGAAAAAAAAATTCAGAAAGATTTCAGAAAGAGCTTACAAATATTTTGTAAAAATTTCATAAAGATTTCAAAGTCACGCGAGAATTTCAAAGTTTTCAAGAAAGGTACAGTCTAACATATTTTAAAACATTAAACAAATTTTCAACAAAATCAAATTTTCTCAGAAAATTTCACAAAGATTTCAAATATTTCAATGATTTCAAACCAATAAAAAAAATTTCCAAAAAGATTTAAAAAATATTCCAAAGTACTCATAAGGATTTTAAAACACTTTAAAGATTTCAAACGATAACAAAATTTTATTTAAATATTTTGAAAGATTTTACAAAGATTTCGAATATTCCAGAGATTTCAAACGGATAGACAAAATTGGAAAAAGATTTTACAAATATTTCAAAGAATTCATAAGGATTTTAAAAGATTTCAAAACATTTTGACAAATTTGAGAAAATTACAAAAGATTTCAATGATTTCAAACAAACATAAGAGATTTCACAGACCAAAATTCAAGAAAGATTTCACAAAGATTTCAAAAATTTTAAGGATTTCAAAGATTTAAAAAGGCCTGTGCACTATATTAAAAAAATTTCACAAAGGTTTCATAAAGATTTCCAACACACAAGAATTTCAATGATTTCAAACAAACATAAGAGATTTCACAGATCAAAATTCAAGAAAGATTTCACAAAGACTTCAAAAATTTTAAGGATTTCAAAGACTTAAAAAGGTCTGTGCACTAGATTAAAAAAATTTCACAAAGATTTCCTAAAGATTTCCAACATTCCACAAAAATGTCAAGGATTTCACAAAGATCTTGAATATCTCATAAATTTTTAAAAACTCTCAAACGATTACAAATTTTTTTGGAAGTTTTCAAAAAATTTGAAAAACATTTCAGAAAGATTTTACAAATATTTTAAAGATTTTGTAAAAACTTCATAGAGGTTTGAAAGTCACAAGAGTTTCAAAGATTTCAAAAAAGGCAAAGTATATCATCTTTTAAAACATTAAAAAAATTTGAAACAAAGTCCAATTTTTTCAGAAGATTTCAGAAGTATTCATAAAGCTTCAAATATTTCAATGATTTCAAACAAATACAAAAGATTTCCAGAAATATTTTACAAAGATCTCGAATAAATATTTCACTAAGATGATCACTGTTCGAAAAAATTATGAATAAATTTATTTATGATTGTGCTTTCTTTGGAACTCGTTGGCCAATAAAACAATAAAATGGTCAATTTTTACAAACATTTTTTACGCCATTTTTTAAAAATTACTGAAATTTTAACTTACAAACATGAGTTTTATGCCAAAAAGATTAATTTTTAGCAAAAGATAAATTTTCAAGAAAATAGATGAACCTTAAACCAACTAGTAGCACTTTGAACTGAAAAAGATCATTGTTAACCAAAAGCGGAACAGTTGAATTTAAAGTAAAAGACTGAATTTGAACAAAAGAAAACAAGATTAATTTCCTACTCAAATAAATAAATTTTTAATAAAATGGTTAATTAATTTTTAACAGAATATCTTGATTTCTAAGTAAATGGTTTAATTTTGAAATAAATGTTTTAATTTTCTAGCAACTTAGTTCAATTTTCAACCCAAACTATAATTTTTCAAGAAAATAGTTCATTTTCAAAAAATAGTTGAATTTTCTATAAAATTGTTGTATTTTGAATAAAGAAGACGAATTGTTTAGTTTATATCTGAATTATGCACTTGAAAATATGAATTTTCTACATAAAAAGTTAAATTAAATCCAAATATTCAACAAAAATTATGAATCTCACAAAAAATATAAATTTCGAAGAAAAGAGATAAACATTCTACCAAAGAGAAAAGTTTTTAACCGTGAAGTTGATTTTATAACTGGGAAGATAAACTTTCTACATTAAAAGATAAATATTCAATCAAATACTTTAATTTCAAACTAAAAAAAAATTCAGCCAAAAATAAAAGGAATTTTAAAGAAAATATTACAAATTTTACCCAAAGAGATAAATGTTTAAACAAACTAAAAAATTTAACATTCCCCATAATTACAAAGGATTTCTGGACAACTTTAATGATAAATGAAATTTCGTTGCATTTTAAGGCATTTAAAAGAATTCCACACGATTCGACAAGTTTTATTAAATATAATAATAATTTTATTAGAATATAATATAATATAATAATTTTCCATAATGAATTTCCTATAATCCATGGATTTTTTCAATATCATGCAAAATTATGCAACATCATGCAACATTTTGCAATATCATGCCAAAAATTTCAAAATCATGCAACACTTTCAATATCATGCAAAATTTGCAATATCATGCAACATTTTGTTATTTTCCGCAATGCCATAAATTCTTGCAATCATGAAATCAGGTTTACACCAGAGATATATACTAAAGAAGTAGTGAGGTTATGGGAAGATTTATTGTGATTTAGAAATGGCTACAGCAGGGTATTCTTGATTGGGGAGGGGTCTATGTACTATTTTTAGAATTATTCATATGTTTTTCTTTTTATTGCACCTTCTCAACGTGAAGCTGAATTTGAGTTAATTCTTTTAATATTTTGTATAATTTTCATATAATCCGAAAAATCTTTTGCAGTATCATTCAAAATTTTCTAATATCATGTAACATTTTGCAATAGCATGCAACATTTTTGAATCCCATGCAATCCTGCAATATTGCAATCTAGTGAACGCCAAAAATATTGACTAAAACAGTCGTGAATTATGCCTATTTTCCTTTTATTTCGAAGATTTCACTTTCTCAAGACGATGATGGATTTCATATTAACCATAGAATCTTTTGCTATATCATGCAACATTTTCAAATATCATGCATCATTTGGCAATATCATGTAACATTTGTAATATCGTGCTATATTTTGCAATATGATGCAACACTTTGCAATCTCTTGCAACTTGTGCCAATCCCATGCAATTTTAAAATATTGCAATCTAGTGTACACAAAAAATATTGACTAAAAAAGTAGTGAGATGGTTGTTGATTTTTATAATGATGCACGTTTTCATTTGATTTTGAAGACTGCACTTTCTCAACACGAAGGCGGATTTCCTATAATCCATAGAATATTTTGCTATCTCATGCAACATTTTCGAATATCATGTTACATTTGAAATATTATGCAACATTGTGCAATATTATGCAAAATTGTGCAATATCATGCAAAATTTTGCAATATCATGTAATATTTTGCAATATCCTGTAACATTTTGCAATATCATGCAACTTTCTCAATTTTTTAAAATCTCATGGATTCTTGCAATCTAGCACACAATTCTACACGACAAATATTTACCAAAAAAGTAGTAAGATTGTGGGAATGTTTACTGTGATTTAGAAATCGCTATGGAAGCTGGTTCTTGATTCCGAGGACTATTGACTACTTTTAGAATGATGCATGTTTTCGTTTGATTTCGAAGATTGCACTTTCTCAACACGAAGCTGGATTTCCTATAATCCA
>JAWWLR010000166.1:32044671-32055804 GCA_035041075.1 Acraspis erinacei | reverse complement strand
CAATAAAAAAAACTTCTCAACCAAAAAAGTAGGATTTACAACAAAATACTTACATTTTCAACCAAAGATACGAAATATGTATTAAAATGATGAATCATAAAATAAATTTATTTCGAACAAAAGAGTACACCCCAAAAGATTTTTTTTAATTTGGGAAAATAATTTTTTGTAAATGAAATAGTTAAATTTTATATCAAAAAGATCAATTGTCGAAGAAGAAAATTATTTTTTAACCAAGAAACAAGGATTTGCAACAAAATACATTAATTTTTAACAAAATTGTTAAATTTCAAAGTCAAAAGGACGAAATATCTACAAAAAGGTTAATTGTTTACCAAAAACTTCATTTTTTATCAAAATAGTTCAATTCTAAAAAAAGCTACTTTTCTATAGATTAATACAATTTTGTGATTTTAATCAAAAAGGTTGAATTTTGATTTCAATAAAAAATGTCAATTTTCTTCTAAAAAGGAATAATAACATTTTCCATTAAAAAAATTAATTCTCAATTTAAAAAAACGAATTTTCAATCAAGGAGTTGCATTTTCAAAAAAATAATAAAATTTGTTTTCAGATTAGTAGTTTAAAACAAACTATTTAAATTCCGAATTAAAAATATAATATTAGACTTTGCAACCAAAAGTAGATGATTTTTCTTTCTGGGTTCCTTTAATTTTTTTTGTTTGCAAAGTCTCTTTATAAAATTCACATTTTCCTTTCAATTTAGGCTTATTCGAGGTGGAATTTCATTACCTTTCGCATTAGAACCAAAATAAATCTTTATCCTAATATCATAAAAATTAAATTACTTTAGCAACAGCTCAAAAAAATTCGAAAATAGTGAACAAAATTTATCTGATTTTCACTTAGAAATAACAAATCTCATAGAAAGCTGACCAGTGTTAGATTTGGGTTAGTATAGACTAATTCCGCAACACCGCTTCCACAGAGGTCGCTGATTAATCTCTTTAGCAGTCAACCCAGGTGAACAGCTTCACAAAGTCATCTCATGTCCCAAAAAGAACCAACTTGAATCTACTAGTTCCCGATAATCAAATCAGAATGTTATTTTTCTGACATGTATTAAAAATGGTATCACTCAATTATCGACTACACTTGGTGGGAGAGGAACGAGTCAGGATCGATGTAGAGGTCTCATAGGCTTGATTACTCTGTTGTTTAACGAGTAGCAATCCCATACGATCCGACGATCATGCGGTTCGTTTACGGTCAACGGTGCAGGCCTCTTTTTGCTTTTCCACGCTCATTGATGCTGGTCGGTGTCGGGTAATTGGTTAGCGCGAAACAAAAAGAGACCGAGTTCGAGAAGAGGCACCATAAAACAATAAATACCAAACTATTTCTAGAGCCTTATAGCTATAGCTTATAACCGCAGAACGCCATACAATGGGTTTACACCGTCCTTTTTTCTTTTTCTCGTTTTTTTTCTCTACGCAATTCATGCACCAATGACTATAGGCTATAATTTTCTTTTAACACTCTTGTCCACTTTATTTACCTTCCATTCTGATTTTATTTTTCGGGTCGGATTACGAGCCAAACGCAATCATAATAATGAACTACAAGAACAATGAGAATTATGGGAATCGTAAAGATTTGAAGAGTCTAAAGTTTTATTAAACATTCCATTGGTGAGTAATAACATTATGTAAAATAAGATTGCGATTGCAATTTTTAATTGTTCAGTTTAATCACTTTCAAAAAATTATTTGAGACATTGAATTTAAAGTGTTCACTTCAGAGAATTATCAAACTAAATGTAATTCAATTATGATTGAGTGGTTCTTGGATGGTTTTACTTTTGCGACAATTTTTTCTCGCGACTTAATTTGGTAAGGGGCTTGGAAAATTGAACAGCTGCTTCAAAAATATTAAGTTTCTAAAGTTCTTAAAGAATTTAAATCAATTTTAGTTTCAATAGTCTTTTGTCAACAATAAGTTGAAGATGCTACAGATCTATCATTCAAAAGAAGAAGATACATTCATACATCATTCAAAAGAAGATACACGTCTGTGTCAAAGCACACCATTAAACAATATCAACAAATAAAAGCATATTCAGGCAGAAGCCACTAATGGATATTTATTTCATTATTCTAACAAAAATTATTGTTCTAAAAATTATTGAATTGGCTTTAACCAAACAACATCATGAGCAATTGTAATGGTTTCCACAAAAGAATAGAAGAGGATTACAATTTGTACAAATCTAGCTTTGTCAAAAAATGGAAAAGTTTTGGATTTTATTGCGAAAACTTGTTTAAAAAAATGTGAACAATAATTTGAAGAAGATACAGGTCTGTATCGAATAGCTTCGTTAAACAATGTCAACAAATAAACGCAAATGCAGGTAGAACTAACTAATGGATGCATATTCATTTGACCAGTTTTAACAAAATTATTTTTCTTAAAAATATTGAATTGGCTTTAAGCAAATAACATAATGAACGATGCAAAGATTTCTCGAACAACCTTGAAGAAGATTAAAATTCTACACATGTAGCATTGTCAAAAATGGAAAAGCCTTGCTTTTTACTACAAAAATCCTCCCAACAATCTTTTGAAGATGTACACAGGTAGAATCCAGTAAGGGTTTCATTTAAACAGTCTAAACAAAATTATTTTTCTTGAAAATATGGAATTGGCTTTAACCAAACAACCTCATGAAGAACTGCGGAGGTTTTTCATACAAAAAACTTGAAGAAGATCAAAATATCGACACATCTAGCATTGTCAAAGAATGAAAAAATTTCGTTTTTATTGCCAGAACCCACCAACAATCTTTTGTGTAATAAATTAAAGGGGATACAGATCTACAAATTTAAACCCTTCATTAAACCACATCAACAAATGAATGCATACACAGGTGAAAGCTACTAATGGATATTAATAATTTAACCAGTCTAATGAAAATAATGATTAAAACAATATTTTTTAAATTAATTTAACTGGCTTTAAATAAACAACATCATGAACAACTGTCAATATTTCCAAAAAAGACTTAAAGAAGCTTACAATTTCCACACATCTAGCATTGTCAAAAAATGGAAAAGCCTTGCTTTTTACTATAAAAACCTGTCAACAAATTTTTGGAACAATATCTTGAAAATGATTAAGATCTATCTCGAAACGCGTCATTAAACAACATAAATAAATAAACGCGAATGCAGGAAAAAGTAACTAATTGATATATATATATATATATATATATATATTCATTTAGCCAGTCTAGCCTAAATTATTTTTCATCAAATTATTGAATTAGCATTAAACAAACCACATTATACGAAACTGCGAAGGTTTTTACAAAAGACTTTAAAAAAAATAAAAATTTCGAAACATCTAGCATTGTCAAAGAATGGAAAGATTTTGCTTATAAAACCTCTTAACAAATCCTTCAACACTCTTTTGTAAGCAATAACTTGAAGATGATTTAGATCTGTCTGTATTAAAAGGCTATTTGTTGATTTAACCATTCAATCCAAAATAATCTTTCCTTGAACTGTCTAATTAGCTTTGAACAAAGAACAGCATGAGCAACTGCAAAGGGTTATAAAAAAGACATAAACAAATAAGCCCTTATTCAGATAAAGGACAATAACAGATATTTATTCATTTAGCTTGTCTAACCCCAATTTTTGTCTAAAAATTATTGAATTCGCTTTAAAAAAACAACACGATGAATAACTGCAAAGGTTTCTAACAAAACCTTCATGAAGATAACAACTTCTATATAGTCAAAGAAAGAAAAACTCTTGATTTTTACTACGAAATCCCTTTAGCAATCTTTTGTAAACAATAAGTTGAAGAGCATACTGATTTGTATAAAAATTATTTTGTAACCAATAACTTGAAAAGGACAAAGATTTGTATTGAAATGTGCCGTGAAACTTAAAAAAATAAACGCATACTTAATCCAGCTAATCGAAATAATGTTTTGAAATTATTTTCCTCAAAATTGTTTAACTGGCTTTGAATAAGGGTCATGAACAACTGCAAATGTTTCCACAAATGACCTAAAGATAAACAATAACTGGAAGAGGCTACATATATCTTTATAAAAATGGGCCGTAAAATAGCATGAATAAATAAACGATTATGCAGATAGAAGACACAAATGGATATTTATTCATTTAATTAATATAATCAAAATAAAGCTTAAAGATAATTTCTCTTAACACTATGCAATTGGCTTTGAACAAACAACATCATGAATAACTGCAAAAGTTTCTAAAAAAACCTGAAAAAGATTACAATTTTTGTAAAAAAACTGTATTTGCATTGTAAAAAATGGAAACATCGACAAGTAAACGCGTATTCAGATATAAGCATATAAGCCACTAAGGGATATTTATTCATTTAACCAGCCTAACCAAAATTATTTTTCATGAAATCATTAAATTTGTTTTAAACAAACACCATGATGAACGACTTCAAAGGTTTCTAAAAAATACATCAAGAAGATTACAATTTCTACACATCTAGCATTGTCAAATAATGAAAGTCTTGCTTTTTACTGGCACATCCCGTCAATAATAATCTTTTGTAAACAATACGTTGGAGAGGATACAGTTTTGTATCGAAAATCTATTGTAAACAATATCCTGAACAAAATGCAAATTAGCATCGAAACGCGTCTTGAAGCATCAGGAAATAATCACATATAAAGGTAGAAGTTACTAAGGAATATTATTTCCCTTAATCAGTCGGATCAAAATAATGTTTTGGATTTATTTTTCAGAAAATTATTTAATTGTC
This sequence comes from Acraspis erinacei, assembly GCA_035041075.1. Taxonomy (NCBI): domain Eukaryota; kingdom Metazoa; phylum Arthropoda; class Insecta; order Hymenoptera; family Cynipidae; genus Acraspis; species Acraspis erinacei. Next base: position 32,051,025 of record JAWWLR010000166.1, on the reverse strand, counting down.
TCTGAACAAGCATTTTGAACGACTGCAAATGTTTCTGCAAACGAATTCAAGAAGGTAACAATTGCAAGTAAAAAGTCTTGCTATTTATTTCAAAAACTCTTCAACAATCTTTCGTGAACAATAACTGGAAGATACTGAGCTGCATAAAAACGTGCCGCTTAACAACAATAAATACATTCATATTTAGGTAGAAGTCACTATGGGATATTTATTCATTTAACCAGTCTAACTAAAATTATTTTTCTCAAAAATATTGCATTGGTTTTAAAGAAAAAACTGCAAAGGTTGATAAAAAAGACTTCAAGACGATTACAATGACTATACATCTAGCACTGTAAACAAATAAAAAAGGCTTGTTTTTTGCTGCGATACTTTTTTAAACAAAAACATAAAGAGGATACAGATCTGTATTCAAACGCGTTGTTTAACAACATTAACAAAAGAATGCATATTCAGGTAGAAGTCACTAATGAATATTTATTCATTTAACCAGTCTAATTGTCTTCGGAATTACTTAATTGGCTTTGAACAAACAACATCAGAAACAACTGCAACATTTTTTACAAAATGCTTGAAGAAGATTACAATCTCTACACATCTATCGTCGTTAAAGAATGGAAACAAAACTTAAAGAGGATACAAATCTGTATCAAAACGCGCAATCGAACAACATTAACAAATAAGCGTATATACTATTAGAAGCAACTAATTAATATTTTTTTACTTAAAACTAAAGTTGTTAATAATTGATTGCAAAATAAATTAGGCTATAAAAAGTAGGCCTTAGACACTAAACTATATGCTTTATATTTTTCTACAACAGAACCGCTTATATTATTCTTCAAATTGAGCGATAGATTTTGGTGCACCACATTAGGCATCACTTCCCTACGGTTTTCAATTATCATAAGTAATTTTGACTTTCCTGATTTGCAGAGAAGTTTCTTAAATTTTAATAAGACTTGTTATAGTCTTAGGATGACACAATGTTAACACAAGTCTAGACAAGCAAATGCATGGGCGTGGTGCAATAATGAATATCAATTGTAATTACTGGCGACGCCTGTCTCTCTACGGGCAAACCGGGAAAGATACACATTTGCTTAATCAGCTAAAGGACCAACGCACGGAAAAAAGGAGAAATGAAGAAGAAGACGAAGCGGTATATAAGATATCCCATTAATTAAGGCGCTCCAGATGTTCGGAATTACTTTGTCTCCGCTTCGTTCCTCTCTCGACCTTCCCCTCGATTTCACACCGAAGACCACGAAGAAGGGAAATGATCACCAAGAGACTCAATAAGAGAGAGAAAAGAGATAACCCTTTCAATCTTTATGAATCTCTTCTGTAACAAAAGTCCCTCAACAATTTATGAAAGCTTCCTTAATACAAGGTCCGCCCGAAAAGTATCTTACTTTGTGCCTTGAATGTGTACCTAGTTGTTCTTTGGTTTAAAAAAAATTCTGATTCGGGAGACCTCCGCGACGCCTTTTACTAAGTGAGATGGACCCTTGAATCTTTATTCGAAAAGTGGACATAGTTGCGTAAGCATCTAACCATGTACGTGTTGCATTCGAAGATGACGGAAAACATTGAGCCATTTATGTTCAAAAACTATTGTGATGATTCGGAAAGTGTCAATCACTTGGAATCATTTGTAGTCACTTGTAATCATTTGGAATCACTTGGAATCACTTAGAATCACTTGTAATCACCTGCAACTAATTGCCTTGGACACTTATCTTGAATCGTATAATAACTAAGTTAAAACAGTCATTCAGATAATTTTTTCTTTCTTCTCGAGTAAATATGGAAGCACACATATACAGACAATGGTAGAAATGACCGGGGACCAAGGATGCATTTTATAGGTCCGATGCCTTTTATAGTCAGTGGATGGCTGGTCGCGAGGTTTTAAAGAGACTGGCAGAGAATGAGGAATCCTGTGCAATTAAAAGCTTATTGCTTGCATATCTCCGAATCGATCCGCCACTAAAGTGAGTATTGGCCCTCGCTGGCAATAAACTTCTCTTCTCCTAGATAAGCGACGAACTGACCACCGACCACGTTCCAAGCATTTCGTCCTTCCGAAAGCGAAAGCGACGAGAGACTCTTAACCCAAAACAATTTTACAACACTGAATCATTTCTAAATTTCGAGGTCTGTCTTGAAAGAATGCGACCTTGTGATGTAACAGAAGTAGGAGTCAATTCTGATCAATAGTGATGTCCTCTTCAAAGTACTCCTTATTGGAACTTTTAGAGAATACTGCAATTTAGGAAACAGCTAGAATTTAAAAGAAACCTGCCAAAAATTTCTGAATGAGCTGCGATGAGTAGACCACAACAACGGAAGCACATTTTTGTCGTGAAGGTCTCAGTCATTGCCAAATAGCAAATACCTGCTTTTTTACAATAAATGAAAGTCAACCCAAATTTTTTATTTTCAAAAATTGAATTAAAATTAAATTTCAAGAGATATGTGACCATTCAAAACCTGCTTCAATTGCCAGAAGAGGGAGAGTTAACGGTCATTGGGTTAAGGCAGAATGTGAAAGTTTCTTTAAAATTATTCTTGCTTAATTAAAATTAATTTTTTAACTGAGAATTTAATTGTTCTCTTTTTAATTGAAAATTCAACCATTAAACTTTTTATTGAAAATTCATATTTTTTGGTTTAAAAATTGAACTGCTTTGTTGAAAGTTGTACTAATTTATTAAATATTCTTTCTGTTTGCTAATGATTGAACTATTTTTATCACAGTTCGTTTTTTAAATTTGAAAATTAATTTTTTAACAGTAAATTAATCTATTCCATTTTTGGTTAAAAATTGATCATTTTTAGTTCAAAATTCAACTATTAGGTTAAAAATTCAATAATTTTGTTTGTAAAACTGAACTATTTTGGTCAAAATTCCTTTTTGGGTTGGTTGAAAATAAATTTTTTGAACATAAAATTTAACAATTTAACTATTTTTTCTGCACTGAAAATTTTATTATTCATGAAATTTTTTTCTATATTCACTGAAAAATCTTTCATGATTAAAAATTAATGCATTTTGTTGAAAATTCGTCTGTTGATTAATTTCTTTGGTAGAAAATGTAACTATTTCGCTCAAAAAAGTTTGTTTGTTATTAAAAATAAATTTTTCGAATTGCAAACATAATTATTCTATTTTTCGTTCAAAATTCATTGATTTTAGTTTAAAATTCAACTATTTGATTAAATATGAATTTTTTTGCTAAAAGTGCAAATGATGCATGGAAAATTTTAATTTTTTTATTGAAAAAGCATTTATTTAGTTAAAAATGAACTTTTTTGTTGAAAGTTCATATTTTCGGGTTGCAAATTTTTGTTCTCGTTTATGAGAATTACTTATTGTTTTACCATTCATCTTTTTTAGTAAAAATTTTATGTTTTTTTAAATAGTTGTAAATGCTTATTTAAATATGAATAAGTATTTTTAGGATTCAAATATTTTGTTAAAAATTGATCTTTTTTTGTTGAATTCTATTGTTTTTTTTATTTAAAATAGAATTTGTCCACTTTTTGTCCAATTTTCAATTAGGGCGAGATGAATAATTAATTAAAGTGAAAAACATTAAATTTTTAAACAATTTATTATTATTTTTAACAATAATCAGTTTAAATAACGCTAGAAAGTTGCGGTTTTTCATTTTCAACTATTTGTCTACTTTTCAGTTTGAGTAAGTTTCTATTTAATTCAATTGAGAAAGAATAATTTAAACAAATTATTATTCTTTCTAACTATTTTCTTGTTTATGGATGCTAGATGGTAGCATTTTCTTCTCAAATTTTTGAAGTTTTTATCCACTTTTACTTTAGTAAATTAATAAATAATGAAAGTCAACATAGTTATAATGATGAATAAAATTTAACAAACATAATCTTTTAAACAATTTTTTTTATTTATAACTAACTTCTTCTGTACTCATGCTAGAGAGTTACGTGTTTTTTTTAATTTTCCACTTCTTGTCATCTTTTGACTTAGAGCGACGTAGTAGTTAATAGACATTATCAAACATAATTGTTTAAATAAATAATTACTGTTATAAACTATATTTTTTAGAGTAAGGCCAGAAAGCTGTAGGTCTTTCTGAAATTTTTAGCATTTCTTAGACTTTTTAGTTAAAACAAAAGGCTCTCAGTAAGGCTCTCAGTAACTAGTCCAAGAAAAATTTACATTTAACATGATACATATAGAAAATTCCAAAAATATTTCAAACATTTTTTTTCAACACAATGAATTCACAAAAAGAAAGGGAGTATTTAAAAAGCATATACTAACAAAATTATAAACAATAATACATTTTTCGAACAAATATGTTTGTTAAGTTGATTATTATTTATTATGTTACTAAATAATAAATGGTTAAAAAGTAAAAAAATTCAGAAAAAACCGCAACTACCTGGCATTAATATAGATAAAGATAGTTATAAGAATAATACTTTGTTAACAAAATTACGTTTAGAAAATTTAATTAATTGTTAAGTCACTCCGAGGGAAAAATAGACAAATAGTTTAAAATTTCAGAAAAAACTGTAACTTTTTACCACCAAGCAAAAAGAATATTATTGACAATTATATTAAATTGTTTAAAAAATTATTTCGGTTCACTTGAATTATTTATTATTTCAATCTAATTGAAAAGTGGACAAAAAGTATAACATTTCAGGAAAATATGGAAATATCTAGTTATAATATAGAAGAAGATAGCTATAAATAATAATAATTTATTTAAAGAATTTGATTGCTAAATGGAATTAAATATTAAAAAACTCAAAGCAAGAAGTGGACAAAAAGTTGAAAATTTCAGAAAAATCCACAATTTTTAGCATTATTCAAATAGAATATTATTAACACTAATAAGGAATTGTTTAAAGAATTATTTTTTGTTAACATTAAACAACTCTTTCCACATTCTAATTGAAAATTGAAAATTGAAGAAAAAGTTATATTATTAAAAAAAAACTAGCGCCAAAAATTCGCAAGACCCATTTTTTCAAATATGGGTTTTTTTCTGGAATCATATAAAACAGACTTGTGGGGGTGATATTGCAAAAGTAATATTTTATTCGTATTCTATCGCTAATTTTGTAAATAAATGTTCAATTTCGACACGATTTAACTACTATTGACAATTCTGAATAAAATTTACAAAAACATATTTTTTATTGCACCAGTTATAAATGTATGATATATATTTTTTTAAATAAAAAAATGAGTTAATTTTTTGTGGATTTGAAGAATTTTCTGGGATATAGGCTTTAAAATATTTTTAAAAAAATTTCAATTTATTTTTGGAAAACCCTTATGGGTTAAAAATAAAATTTTAAGCGTCTCCTATTAAATTTAATCTGGAACCTAAATAATTATTTTTAAAAAAATTTCAATTTAATTTTTAGTGAAAAATTACCCCATATTTTCAGCTTTGAGAGCTTTTTGAGCATTTTGAATCCTTTTTCAGTTCTAGTAATGTTTCTATCCGTCAGTCAGGATTCGAGGAACGAGAGCGGAGAGCAAGGACTATAAATATTTTTTATTTAAAGGGCCATCCCGACGTTGACTATATGATTTTATGGCTCCCATTTTATGAAGCTGTCGATTAGATTCGCGAGACCGCTTTGCGCCTACATCAACTTTATACATCGATGCAAAATTGTCCTTCGACTTCAGTTTACGATACCATTAGACGTGCGATTGAATATTCGATTTTTTTATTGATCCTAAATTCGTTTAAATAATTTTATAGCCAATGGAATGAGATAACAGCAATTTAATCCTATTTTGTATACAAATATGCGGAGAAAAAAAAGTTTATTAATTCATTTAACCTGTGAAAAAAGATAGCTCTCCTTTCGCTCTGCTGGGAATCGAACCCAGGTATACCGTCTGACAGTCCGGTGCTTTTACCACTAAGCTGCTGGAAGATTGAAAGAGGAATCTTAAAGAAGAAGAAATTCACTGCATTTAATCATTTTTTTTTATAGAAAATAACAAAGTTTGGGGTATATTTCACGAAAATAGGGGAATAAGGGCATCAATAAAATTGTTGAAACTTCAACCAAAAAAAGATGTTTTACTGAACATGATAAATTTTTAACTGAAAAAGAAACTTTTTTTCGAAGATATTTGAATTTTCACTAAAAAAAGTATACTTTCAACCAAGAAAGATGAATGGTAAATCCAATAGGACACCATCTTAATAAAACTGTTCAATTTTTGACCAAAAAATAAGACTTTAACAAAAAAATTGAATTTTTAACTAACAAAGATGCAATTTCAAATAAATGGTCGAATTTTCAAACCGAAAAAGATTAAAAGTTTTTAAA
>JAWWLR010000166.1:31963438-31979911 GCA_035041075.1 Acraspis erinacei | reverse complement strand
GTGCGGGAGTTAATGCGTGTGGGGAATTGGTGACTGCGGGAGCTGCTAAGTACGGGAGCTGGTGAGTGCGGGGAAGCTGGTGAGTACGGGGGGGCTGGTGAGTGCGGGTAGGAACGTAGAAGTAGTGGGATAGAGTTGAATGGGGAGTAAGGGGAATATGATTGAAATATAAGTGAAGGGGAAATAAGGGATGGGATTTTACGGAATCTATAGGAGGGGAATATCTCGAAATATGTATGGGTATAACCAGGGTGTTAAGCTTTTTTTCAAAAATAAAATTCCAGGAGTTTTCCAAGTTTTTACGAACTTTTTCATACTTTTCGCGAAACATTGTAGAAATTGTAGATATATTGTTAATAAAGAAGTATCATATTCCAAAAAAAGTTTTTTTGTGTGATTGTCATTTTATAGGGATGAAAAATAGCGAAGCTAGTTTCGAAAATGTTTTTGAATTTATAATTTTTTCTCGATTTCTTTAAGTTTAACAACAATTAAATAACATTTTTGAAAATCCAATAATTTTTTGCTTCTGATATAATTAAAGTTGCTTCACAGGTTTTTATTAAAATTCAATGAAATATTGTCTGACACGAGTTCTCATTTCCATCAATCGTACGAATTCCGTGAATTCCGCGAATTGCATGAATTTCGTGAATTCCTTAATCTTCATGAATTCTGTAACTGCACTGAATTCTTGAATTCCATGATTTCAGTTAATTCCTTGAATTCCGTTATTTCAGTGAATTCCTTAAATTCCTTAAATTCCCTGAATTCCATAAATTCCGTGAGGTTCTTCAATTCCAAGAACTCCATGAATTCCGCAAATTCCTGGAAGTCCATCAATTCCATCAATTCCGTGAATTTCATGAACGCCATAAATTGTGCGAATTTCGGTAATTCTCTTAATTCCGTGATTTTCATGTCTTCCACCAATTTGTTAAATGCCATGAATTCTTTGAATTCCTTAAATTCCATCAATTTCGTGGATTCTAGAAACGTCGTGAATTTCTTGAATTCCATAAATTCTGTAAATTCCTTGAATTCCATAAGTTCCGTGTATTCAGTAAATTTCATGCGTTCCTTGAATTGCATGAATTCTGAGAATTCCAAGACTTCTGTGATTATCTAGAATTCCTTGAATTCCATAGATCTCGTGAATTCCTTTATTTCCATGATTTCCGAGAATGTAATGAATTCCGTGAATTTCATGAATTTTGTGAGTTCCATGAATTCCATGAATTCCATGAATTCCTCTAGTTCCTTGAATTCAATTAATTCCACCAATTTCTTAAATTTCGTGAATTCCTTCATTTCCATCCATTCTTTGAATTCTGTTATTTCCGCTAATTCTGTGAATTCTAAGAATTGCATTAATTTCGTGAATTCCGAGCTTGACATGAAGTTCGTGAATTCTGGACTTGACATGAACTCCATTAATTGCTTAAATTCCGCAAATATCGTAATAACACCCAATTTTGTGAATACCATTAATAAAATGTATTCCGTGGATTCCCTTAATTCCCCAAATTCAATAAATTCCGTGAATTTCATGAATTCCTCAAAATCGATGAATTCCGTCAATTCTGCGAATTCCATAGATTTCGTGAATTCATTTAAGTCCATGATATCCATACTGTCAGTGAATTCTTGAATTCCATATTTCAGTGAATTCTTAGAATTTCGTGATTTCAGTGAATTCCTTAAATTCAATGAAGTCCTTCAATTCCAAGAACTCCATGAATTCCACGAATTGCTGGAATTCCATCAATTCCGTGGATTTCATGAATGCCACAAATTGAGCCAATTCTATTAATTCTCCGAATTCCGTGATTTTCATGAATGCCTTTAATTCCTGTAATTCCATGAATTCGTTGCATTCTAGAAACTTCGTGAGTTTCTTCATTTTTCATGATTTTCAATTTTCATGATTTCTGACAATGTAAGGAATTTCGTGAATTTCGTGAGTTCCAGTAATTCCTTAAATTCCGTAACTACCATGAATTCCGCAAATTCCGTGAATTCCATAAATTCCATGAATTCCGCTAGTTCCTTGAATTCAATTAATTCCGTCAATTTCATAAATTTCGTGAATTCCTTCACTTCCATGAATCTGAGAATTCCGATATTTCCGCTAATTCCGTGAATTCCACGAATTGCATGAATTTCGTGAATTCCCTTAATTCCCTAAATTCCATGAATTCGGTAAATTTCGTGAATTCCTCAAAACCGATGAATTACGTGAAGTCCACGAATTCCATAGATTTCGAAAAAATTCATTCATGTCCATGAATTCCATGATTTCAGTGAATTCCTTGAATTCCGTAATTGCAGTGAGTTCCATCATTTCCATGAAGTCTTTCAATTCCAAGAACTCTATGAATTTCGCGAATTTCTGGAATTTCATCAATTCCGTGAATTTCATGAAAGCCAGAAATTGCGCGAATTCCTTTAATTCTCCGAATTTCATGATTTTTATGAATTCCTTTAATTCCTGTAATACCATGAATTCTGTGAATTCCTATAATTCCATAAATTCCGTTGAAAACTTCGTGTGCTTCTTGAATTCCTTGAATTCTGTAACTTCCTTCAATTACATTAATTCCGTGAATTCAGTAAATTTCGTGAGTTCCTTGAATTACATCAATTCCGTGGATTCTAGAGACTTCCTGAGTTTCTTGAATTCCTTGAATTCTTTAAATTCCTTGAATTCTATCAATTCCGTGAATTCAGTAAATTTCATGAATTCCTTGAATTCTGTAAATTCCTTGAATTCCATCAATTCGGTGAATTCAGTAAATTTCGTGAGTTCCTTGAATTACATCAATTCCGTGGATTCTAGAGACTTCGTGAGTTTCTTGAATTCTTTAAATTCCTTGAATTCTTTAAATTCCTTCAATTCCATCAATTCCGAGAATTCAGTAAATTTCGGAAATTCCTTGAATTCTGTAAATTCCTTGAATTCCATCAATTCCGTGAATTCAGTAAATTTCGTGAGTTCTTTGAATAACCTAAATTCCATGGATTCTAGAAACTTCGTGAGTTTCGTGAATCCCTTGAATTCTTTAAATTCCTTGAATTCCATCAATTCCGTGAATTCAACCAATTTCGTGAATTCCTTGAATTCCATAAGTTCCGTGGATTCTAGAAACTTCGTGAGTTTCTTGAATTTATTGAATTGATGGAATTCCTTGAATTCCATCAATACATGTATTGAAACTTCGTCATTCCAATAAGATATTTGCAATTATTCCTTGCGTTTGTATTGTAGAAGTCTTGTAGGAGTCTTGTAGAATTCCAAACATTTTTAACAGTGTAGCATAGGAGCTAGTAGAATAAGCCTTTTTTTCTTCAAGCCTATTTTTTCTTCAAGCAAATAGAAAATACCAGGACTATGAGGAAAATTCGAGGACTTTCCCAGGTTTTCAAGGATTTTCAGGACACTACAGATCCTGGAATAACTGCATTGTTAATCCATTTTCCTTGTGTTGTTCCACACCTTGCTTCGCGGATGAGATCGGTGGATGAGACCCCTTTAAAATAAAGCCAATAGGGGTTGACAATTGAACAGAAGGGTTGACCCCGCTCCTGGAGAAGAGTCCAGAGAACGAGAACGAAACGGATGCAAAGGGCTGTTTAACTAAGAAGGGTCGCCAATATAAAAGGGTTGCCGCGGAATTAAAGGAGACCCGATGATTATTGCCGTGCTCGTATACGATAAGGGTGGACAGTTGTATAAGGGTGGTCGAAAGTACACCCGATGTCCTTACGATCCCTTTTCTGGCCGCAGCTTTTCCGCTGTCACCAAATGAAGGCTTTCCTGAAATTTTAGGATGTCCTTTTATCCGAATTCCAAAGGTCGATTGGGGATCATTCTCCTCGTACGGAATAATTAGGGGTGGTCTTTTTACCAACCGCAAATGAACCTGTATGTCTTCATTTTATTATCTTTTCATTAGTGGATCTTTACAATTCTAGGGCATGGGAATCTAATGTTAATTTTAGTCGAAATGATGAGGGTTGCTTTTAAATAATATTATGAGAATTTATAAAATTATTAATTAATATTAACAATAATCGACAAGTGTTCGCAGCCTAAGGCTCGTTCACAGAAACACTTTTGTGTTTTATTCCTGTTTCTTTACTTGGTTCCTTTTTTGTTAAAATTTTTTTAAATTTTTTCTTGATACTTCTGAATTTAAATAATTTTAGTTTATCTTATACTATAGAAAATAATTAAAACCGATTAGTTGAATAATTAATTTCAACTGAAATGTTTGTAAATAATGTATTTTCCAACAAATTTTATTTTAAAGACGAGAAAATAATTAAAATCAATTATTATTTGGAATATTTAATTTCAACTAAATTTTCCAAGATTTCTAGAATAAACGTTTGAAATAATTTTTTTTACATATAAGCTTCAAATTTGTAGAAAAATAAACATTTATATAAAAAATAATAAAAATTTTACATTATCAAAGATTTTCAGGATACAAAAACCAAGTTTTTTAAAATTTCTATAAAGTACTTAACTTTGCAATTATAAAAATACTATTTTGAAATTCAAAGCATTTAAAATATGATTTATTTTTTACTTGAAATTATTAAAAAATGGTAAACTATCAAATTTATCGGCTTTAAAATATAAAATTTAATTATTCTAATTTAAATCCTTGATTTTTCTAAAATCCCGGGAATCTGAAAAAATTGAAAACCATAATTTCCTTTTTGCATCTTAATAAAAGTTTAAAAAATGAAAGATATACCAAATTTCCAACTTTCCAATTGAGGAAAATTTTATAAAAACAAATTTCCCTTTTTTCATTCAAAAAATGATTAAAAATAAACAATTCTTTCTTTTTGCAATAAAAAAATTATGAAAATAAAGAATCTTCCTCTCATCAACTCGATTAAAAATAATTCAAAACGTTTAAAAAATACCTCGTTTCTCCAATTTATATGTATAAAAAATAGAAACCACAATTTCTGTTCATCTAACATAATGGTATTTTAAAAATCTCCTCTTTTTTCCAGAAAAAAATAAAAAACCAATTTTTTCACAATCAAAAAGATTAAAAATAAAATTGAATAAAAATAAATTAATTTTATTGAATATAAAATTTTTTATTTTAATAGTGATAAGAAAGCCTTTTCTAATATATAATGACAAAATTATAGAATTGTCAGAGTTATAAATCACAAAAATAGATGTTAGTTGAAAAATAAATCTTCCAATTTTCAATTTTGCATTATCAGAAGTTTGATAAATTTATGAATTCAAAATACTTGAATATTAATTTTAAGTGTTTCTGATGTTTTCATTGTGTAATTGGATATTTAATATTTCATTTAAAAATACTTTCAGTTTTGAAAGTTTTAATTATTTCATTTTAGTGACCTGGAAAAATTAGATTTATAATATTATATACAAATTTTCAAAATAAATTAGTTTTAGTTTTTCAATTTTCTAAAATATTGAGCATTTCAAACTCGACTTGAAAAATCAAATAAATTTCGAACGTAAATGCAAAAAATTGTGAAATATAAATAATTGGAATCATGTATAACAATATTGTTTTGTATTCCTTTATTTAGTTTTTAATTTCTAATGTAATATTTTAATATTGTCTGGTTTTTAATTAAAGGCTTAAAAAAGGTAATTATTTTTTATTGAGAAATAAATGGTTGGAAGACATACAGAATGAATAATAATTAAACATAAAATATTTATAATTAAAGAATTTAAAATTCAAATGTTAAAACGTATGCTATTTAAAATGAAAAATATTAAAATACAAATTTATGAAATTCATATTTTAGTAATTAAATAAGTCATTTGATTAAAAAAAAATTAATTTTTAATTTCAAATGGTCAAACTCAAAAGCTTTCAATTTTGAATTATTTCATTTTCAACGCTTTTATTTATAAATAATACAATTGAGATTTCATTACATTTTTAATAATTGAATTTTACCAATCTTTTAGAAAAACATTGAAATCATTTATTATCGATATTCTTTAATTCCTAATAAAATTGTTTAATGTTTAATGTTTGGAATTAGTTAATTTGAAATTATTAACCTTTACTTTTTTATTTCTTGAACCTAATACTAAAAATGTAGTTATTAGTGGATTCTTAAATTGTATTTAATATTTTTAATTTTAGGAAATAAAAATTCGGGGATGTGAACGCACACTCCGCGCGCATGGGTTCACTTCAGTAATAAATTGTAAGATTATTAATTCAAATGAAAAAATGAAAAATATAGAATATTTTAATATTTAATTTTTAATTTTAAAACCGTAGACTCTAGGTTGATGCTGACACTATATAATAATTTCGAAAAAATCTGGTGGATAAAGAAAATTTCAAATCAATTTGGGTAAAATTCCAAAATAAAGATATCTCACTATGAAGAAGTATTAAAAAAAAATTATTTAATTTTCTTAAAACTAAATAAAAATGTAAAAGTTAGTAATGATATAATTTTAAAATACAGATTTTTAAAATAAAAACAATCTCTTCAGCAATTAAGAGTTAAAACTTGAAAGTCAACTTTAACAAATACAAAATATTAGATTATGTATGTTTTAAAGAATTTCTTACTTTCCTAGTGTTCCAAATATTCCCGTTGTTAATTTAAATTTCTTTAATATTTTTTATATCAGGATTTCGATTCTTGTGGCATGGTCTTTTGATCTTTTAATTGATCTTGAGTAATTCTTTGGAATTTTCATCGGGCATTTCTCTTTCTGAAGTAAAAAAACCTGTACGTCAACTCCATCAAGATAATCTCCGTCATTGTGCGAGTTACGCTTCCACTTTACTATAAAAATAAATCGCGTTCTTTTCTGTGCTTTTTTACGACTTTAGCTTCTCCTCCATACAAAGGACATCGCTAGCTGTTCTTGTTTTCCTTATCTACTAAACTTTGCCTTCAAGAGAGCATTTTTTGTCATCAAAATATTTTGATTACCAACTTTGGATAAAAAAAGATCTAATTTTGAGGATCCAATCTTTATCCGACACTTTGTGCATTTGTGAACTACGACTCTGAAAAGCTCTTCACCTGGGGTGATTGCTAGAGGGATTGATTAGCTACGCGTGAAGGAGCGGTCTTACAAACATATCTGCACGTCCATTATTTACTTTTATCATATAAATATCTCATTCTCTGACAGTATCAGAATAATAATAATAATAATAATAAATTAATTAATAAAAATAAAATAAAAATAAATTAATTTTGAAACAACTTAATTCACATCTTTCGAATGGAAGTTATACTTTTTATTTAGATTCGTAGGATATTCATGGTGAAAATAATATATTTTTTAAACCAGAAAAGTTTTAGAAGATTTTTAATGTCAGGGTGGGGGTAACTTTTTGTTTTCCTGTATTGTGCTTAACATTTCTATGTTATGAAACCAACAACGAATTTTTTAGAAAATACGTGAGGTTCTAACGAAATATTTGAATTTTCATTGTAAAATGATAAATTTTCAACCAAAGAGTGAATTTTTAAATAAAAAAATATTATAACAAAAAAAAGACGAATTTTTAACAAAATAAATGAATTTTTTTACCAAATAATTGAATTTTTATCTGAAAAGGATACATTTTTCTAAAAGAAAAGTTGTCAACCAAGAGAGATTTTTTTCGAGAGAGAGAGACTCGTCAATCCAATTCTTGAATTCCAATTTGAAAAAGCGAATTTTCTACAAAATAGTTGATTTTTTGAACCAGAAACTAAGAATTGTTTACAAATAAGATAAGCTAAAAAAATATAATTTTTAACCAAAAAGAATGATTTTAGAACATAAAAAAATGTTTAAAAAATATAAAAAAAATATTAAAAAAAACATAAAAATCTTTTTGTCCAGATATAATTATTTTTTGCATTTTATGGAGTTGACCCAATTTGGTCATTGGATTTTTGATTTTGTTTTCAGGAATTCTATCCATTAACTTGCTTATTGGACTTTAAATAAGATTTTAAATTAAATTTAAATTTTTCTTTCCTCTGTTTTATTTTTGTCCAGTGATAATTTTCTTTGTACGAAAATTTTTTTGTTTTTTATTGTTTGCCAGAGATAAATCATTTTTCTTATATTTTTTGTTCTGACAATATTTTTTTAAATTTACAACAGGAGCTTTTATGGTGTCCGCCCAAATTTGTTCGTTGGATTTCTGTTTTTGTTTTTAGGAATTCTATAAATTAAATTGTAAAAAGGTCACATAATCTACCTTTTAATTTTTAACCCCATTGGATCAAGTTTCATAGACCGAGTTGGGGGTTGCGGCTCACCCCTATAAGGGCTCAATTCTCATACTCACCACGTTTATGTTCGCTTTGCTCGAAACACGCCATAAAATCACCCCCTCCTTGCCAACCCCTATTCGCGAAACCACGAGTCGTCAGTTTCCTATGCGAATGTAGGGCGAAAAAAACCCATACTCTCTCTCTCTCTCTATTCAGAGAGAGAGAGAGAGAGAGAGAGAGAGAGAGAGAGAAAACACAACCCCAGGTCGTCGAACACCTCACACGAGCAAAAATGCTGGGTACGTTCAACAAGTGTATCGTCGTAAAAAAAAGGCACGCGGTGCACCCATTTTCGGGGAAATTGGGAATCAATAGCCCGTAAAAGGTCGGGGGTGAGTCGGTACATCCCGTTACAAACGATCCCGGACCTACGTGCCAATAGAAAGCACCCTTTCCGCCTCCTCCGGGGATGGGATAATTCAATCGCTTCGTCCTGCATTTCATCGAAAGCGCACCCTTTTTATCGTCCCTAATTCTTTTAACCTAACAAGCTGATAAAAGGCTAAACGTGCTCTTACTTTATTGTTTAAGGATTATTGTAAAATGGCTGCTATTTTCTAATATTTAAAAATAGATATTTTTTTTATTACTTCAATTTTTTTTCATTGGCTGTGTATAAATTATGCAATTTAAAACAAATTTAAACAACGTAGCCCCCTTTTCAGAGTCCTCATATTTTTCCCATCCCCTCCCTATCGAATGCAATTTTTTAGATTATATTTTTCTAGAATTGCATACCGAGCGAAATGAGCGAGAAATGGACGAGAATGAGAACGATTATCGTTTTAATATTCTATTTCTCGTCTCGTCTCGATTAAACGAGATTATCGCAGTACGAGCGAGAACGATTGAGAACTAAATTATATACAATTAGTTTAATATTTTATTTGTGGCAAAACAATAATGTTGCAAATTTTCAAAAAACATCAAGATGAATGAAAATTTATGAGAAAAAATTAGAGTAACCTTTCGCAGGTCCCTGATTAAACACACTTAACACTAGGATTAGTGATTTTTTGGGGGCCCTGGAAAGGGGGTTCTTAATCTCACAGTGAAACCTTTTTGTAACTCACTCCTCCCACCTTTCAAAGGGCCTTTATTAAACACACTCAACAGTAGGACGAGTGATTTTTTAGACGGCTCAGACAATGAGGTTCTTAATCACACTGAACAAAATTTTCCAACTGACACCACCCACCTTTTGAAGGTCCCTGTTTAAAAACACTTTACACTAGGACGAGTGATTTTTGGGGGGCCCTGAAAAAGGTGTTCTTTCTGATGCTGCAAGCCTCTTCCAAATGACCGTCATCACCTTTCGGAGTTCCCTGATTAAACACTCTTAACACTAGGACAAGTAATTCTTTTGAGGCTCGGTAAAAGGGGTTCTTAATTGCACTGTAACCCTTTTCAAATGACTCATTCCAACTTTATAAGGCCACTGATTAAAAAAACCCAGCACTAGGACGAGTGATTTTTTAAGGGGCCCTGACAGAGGGGTTCTTAATCACATGGAACCCCTTTTCTAACTGAATCCTTCCACCTTTCAAAGGTCCTTGATTATACAAATTCATCACTAGGGCACTAATTTTTGGGACCCTTTGATAAAGGGATTCTTTCTGATACTGTACGCCTTTTAAAACTGACCGTTCCCACCTTTCGAAGGTTCCTGATTAAACACACTTAACGATAGGAAGAGTAATTTTTTGGAGGCTCAGTAAAATGGATTCTTAATCACACTGTAAGCCTTTCCAACTGACTCATCCCACCTTTCAAAGGTTCCGGATTCAAAACACTCAGCACTAGGACAAATGAGTTTTTAAGAGATTCTCTAAGAGGGGTTCTTAATCACATGGAACCCCTTTTGTAACTGAATCCTCCCACCTTTCGAAGTTCGATTTTTGGGAACCCAGGAAAAAAGGGTTCTTAATTACAAATAACGCCTTTCCAACTGACTCCTCCCACCTTTGAAAGATCCCTGATTAAACGCACTCAACACTAGGACGAGTGATTTTCTGGGGGCCCTGAGAAAGGGTTTCTTAATTACAATGAACCTCTTTTCCAACCTTTCGAAGGTCCCTGATTAAACACACTCAACACTAGAACGAATTATTTTTTAGGGGGCCCTGAAAAAAGAGTTCTTAGCATACTGAACCCCTTTTCCAACTTTCTTTCTGATATTGAACACTTTTCCAACTGACCTCTCCCCCCTTTCCAAGATCCTCGATTAAACACACTCAACACTAGGCCGAATTATGATTTAGGGGGCCCTGAGAAAAGAGTCTATAATCACACTGAACCCCTTTTCCAACTGACTCCTCCCCCCTTTCAAATGTGCCTGATTAAACACGCTACACACTAGGACGAGTGATTTTAGGAGGCCCCTAAAAAAGGGGTTCTTAAGCACATGGAACTCCTTTTCGAAATGACTCCTCCCCCCTTTCGAGTGTTCCTGATTAAACACCCTCCACACTAGGACGAATGATTTTTTATAGGGAACTGAAAAAGGGGTTCTTAATCACATGGAACCCCCTTTTAAACTGACTATTCCCACCTTTCAAAGGTCCTTGATGAAACACAGTCAATACTAGGACGAAAGAATTTTTGTGGGCCATCGCAGGAGGGTTTTAATCAAACTGAACCACTTTTGTAACTGACTCCTCCCAACTTGCGAGGGTCCGGGATTGAGGACACTCAACACTAGGACCAGTGATTTTTAAGCGATTCTGACATAGGGGTTCTCAATTACACGGAACTTCTTTTTGAACTGACTGCTCCAACTTATTGGAAATCCCTGATTAAACACACTGAGTAACTGAGTGATTTTTGTGGCCCCTAAAAAAGGGGTTCCCTAATTACACTGGACTCCTTTTCCAGGGGCCTCCCAAAAAATCCCCTTTTCCAACTGAATCTTCCCCCCTTTCGAAGATCCCTGGTTAAACACACTCCACACCAGGAAGAGTTATTTTTAGGGGCCCTAAAAAGAGTTTTTAGTGACGTGTAACCCCTTTTCCAAATGACTTATCAACCCTCTCGAAGGTCTCTGATTAAACACATTCCACACTAGGACGAGTGATTCTTTAGGGGCCCCTGAAAAGGGGGTTCTTAATCGCATGGAAACCCTTTTCCAACTGACGACTCTCCTTCCGAAGGTCCCTGATTAAACACGCTCCACACTAGGACGATTGATTTTTAGGGGCCATCAAAAGGGGTTCTTAATCACATGGAACCCCTTTTCCAACTGACTACTCCCTCCTTCCGAAGGTCGCTGATTAAACACACTCCACACTAGGATGATTGATTTTTAGGGGCCCCTGAAAAGGGGATTCTTAATCGCATGGAAACCCTTTTCCAACTGTCTACTCCCACCTTTCGAAGGTCCTTGATGAAACACACTCAATACTAGGACGAAGGATTTGTTTGGGGCCCTGGAAAAGGGGTGCTTCATCACACTGAACCCCTTTTGTAACTCACCCCTCGCCACTTTCGAGGGTCCGGGATTAAAGACACTCGACACTAGGACGAATGTGGCCCCTGAAAAAGGGGTTCCTAATTACACTGGACTCCTTTTCCAGGGGCCTCCCAAAAAATCATTTATCTTAATAACCTCCTTAAATAACCTTACCCGTGATTGTAAAAACATACATAGAAAAAAATTTTCATTATTTACGGAAAATGCTGAAACTCACTCTTAAGGAAATTAATAATTTTATCCTGTTTAACATTTTCCTATAAAAATTTGACATACGGTGTGCCAGTTGCCAAATAAAAGAAATTACTTATTATAGAAAATTTTTAATGATGTTAATGTATAAAAGGGGATAATTTTATATGCATACAAATTTAATACAGTCATTAACAAGATATTCCAAAAATAAAATAAAAAAAAGACAAAACTTAAATAGGACACCTCTAAGTCATACCCTTTTTTATTTTTATTTTTTATTACTTTTTCGGTGAATTTTTGGCTAAACATGTACAAAATGCGCTAGTGGACGTGTTTAGATTCAAAAATCATTTTTTATGATCACCCATTTCTGTAGTTTGACTCAAGTGAATATAAGCGATGAATTGTGTTTTTCTAATATTGCCATTAAAATTATAAATTAACTTTGTTCGGATTTAACATTCATAAAATGGAAACATAAATGTTAACAAATTATCAACACCTTTCGAAAAAATTAAACAAATTATTTTCTAATCTTCCTCTATAACAAATTCTCATATTGAGCACTGATATCATAAATTGCATTCGAAGCGTAATTGCTTGCAATTTAAATATTTCTCCGTGCAGTACCGTCTTCGCTTTCACCCTCAATTTGTTTTCCAATTACTTGTTATGTAAGTCATCAGCGACATAAACTCCGATCAAAGACGATATTAACGGTTGGCTGCAAATTTGCTAAATTTATCGTATAAGGACAATTTCTGAAAACCTCAAAGATGATTAATCCCAACCGAAATTAAATTTTCAATATCCTAATAGATAATGATGTCATTCATTTTGTTAATTTAGATTCGTGGCTAAGACCCTGAAATAATCATCGCTCTCATGAAAATCTCGTGGTCTCTTCAAATTATGCAACATCTGCTCATAAGTGGGGTAGACCGGGGCAAAACCGACCGCCGGACAAGAGCGACTTTGCAAATAACATTAATTTTTTTTAATAATTTTAATTCTTTTTTGCATAAAATAATCTACTTTTTAAGAGAAATAGTTTTCTTTCAATTGATATTAATGCCATTTGGCAAATACTTACGTAATTCGTAATTTCCAAAAAGTGTAACACTTTATATTTTAATCAAAAAAGATTAAATTTATTTTTTAAATTTAATAAAAATGATGAATTGAATTTGAATGAAAAAAGACGAATTTTTGTTACAAAAATTGAATTTTCAAAAAAAATTAATTTTCCACAAAACTCATGCATTTTTACCGATCAAAAATTAAATTTCATATCAAGACCATTTTTTTTTACCAAAAAGCACAATTTTCAAATAAAAAAAGTTCAAAATTAAAAAAATGTAAAACTAATCACACTTTCAGTTAAAAAAATTAATTTTAAACCAAAATTTTAAATTATAAAAAAATAAATTTTTACGAAAACCAATTAACTTTTAAATCATAAAGATAAATTATCAGAAAAGTAGTTACATTTTCTGTTTCTACCGATTTCATTTCACGATCAAAAATGGAATTTTTAAACAAGAAATAAGTTTCTGCAAAAAAAAATTTAATTTTCAACCCAAAAAGATGATTTTTTAACCAAAGGATGACTCTTTGACAAAATTGTTTAATCATTTATCAAATAGTTGCATTTTTATTCAAAAAAATGTTATATTTCTCTTAAAAAAGATGAATTTTTTTTAATTTCAAACAATAATGATGAAATTTGCACGAAAAAAGATAAATTTCTTTTTAAACGACAGACTTTTTTCTAAAAAGTTGGACTTTCATCCAGAAAAGATTTCAGTTGATTTTTCGACATAAAAACATACATTTTAAACAAAAAGTGAATTTTCTATGAAATAGTTAAATTTTCAACAAAACAGTAGAATTTTCAAGCAAACAGTTTCATTTTTATCCAAGGAAGATCAAATTTCTCTTAAGGCAGATGAATTTTTAATTAAAAAAAACAGTTAAAAAAAGTTGACTTTTCATCCCAAAAATATGTCAGTTCCTTTTTTAACACAAAAATATGAAATTAAAACAAAAAGTAAATTTTTAACGAAATATTTAAATTTTCAACAGAAAAGCAGAATTTTGAACCGAACAGTTGCATTTTTATTCAAGAAAGTTGAAATTTCTTCTAAAATAGATGAATTAAAACAAAAAACTTTAAAATTAGTAAAATTTTCATACAAATAAGGTTCCAGGTCATGGTCGAACACAAAAATAAAAATTTTAAACAATAAGATAATTTTCTTTTAGATATTTGAATCTTTAGCCAAGAAGCATCATTTTTTAACAAGATTGTTAAATTTTCAGCCAAGCAGTTGCAGTTTTATCCAAGAAAAATGATAATTTTACTAAAACAAGTGAATTTTGAAAACAAAAAGACAAATTTTCAAAAAGCAGTTGAATTGTCATTGAAAAAGATTTCAATTTGACTTTTTAACACCAAAAAAAACGAATTTTGAATAAAAAGTAAATTTTCTAGGGAATAGTTGAATTTCGAACAAAGCAATTGCATTTTTGCCCAAGAAAGCTGCAATATTTCTAAGAAAAAAGATGAAATTTTAAATAAAAAGACAAATTTTTAGAAAAAAATAGTTTTCATCCAAAAAAGATCAAGCTAAACTTCCCAAACCTTTTCATAAAAAATTCAATTCTTAAGAAAATGTTTCATTTTCAATCAAGAAAGATGAATTTGCAATCCAAAAGGACGAATTTTATATTAAAAAAAATGAAGCGTCAACCAAAAAAATGTCAATTTTTAGAGAACTAGTTCAATCTCCAGGCCAAATAGATGAATTTTTCAGAAAACAATTTAATTTTCGAGTACTAATTTGCTGCAAAAAAATTTAAATTTCTGATTTATAGTGACGAAAGTCTTGTCCAAAATGACGAACTTCATAAAAACAGGATGTGTAACAAAATCGTTGAATTTTAAACTCAAAAGGTTGAATTTTCAAACAAATATAGTTGAACTATCCGGCGAAACGGAGGAATTAAAAAAAATTTTTATTATTAAACGAAAAGTTGAATCTTCAAAAAAAATGAAAGTAGGTTTTTTTAAATTTTAAATTATTTTTTTTAAAATTTCGATGCCTCCCTTATTCTGATTTTACATTTATCTTATTTATATTGATTATATTGATTTTGAAGAATAATTATTTTATTATATTTTAAAAGATTTTTCTTACACAACTTTTCACATGAATAATATTAAAAACATTTATTTTAAAAAAGCTGGAAAAGCGGTTAATCTTGCAGAAACTTCCTTGAAAGTAGTGAGTCAATATTTAATTTTCTAATTTCATTTTATTACATTATTTAATTTCTGGGCAAAGATTCTGTATTTTAGATTCTTTAACATCTAAATTTCATGATTAAAATTTTTAAAATGATTTAAAGTAGATCTTTAAATCAGAAATTTCGATTTTAAATACTAATCTTTAAAGATTTCCTTTTTATTCTATATTTGAACAAAATTCTTTTTATTGAATATCTGTTTCAGATTAATCTTCAAAATATGTATTTTTAAGAAATCTAGAAAAAAGCCTAAAAATATTCAACTTTATCTAAAAACAATAGCATTTTGAACCAAATATTTGAACTTTCAAGCCATGTAGAAGGAATTTTTAGAAAATAGTTGAATTTTTAATCCAAAGGATGAATTTTCAATAAAAAAAACAAACCTTCAACAACAAAGTTTAATTTCGAAATGAATTTTAGAAAACAATATTTTAGTTTAAAAAAAATTTATTTTTAAATAAAATAGTTGAATTTTCAACTAAGATGATAAATCTTCACCACAAAAAATAAATTTTTATCAAATAAGTTAATATTTGAAATAAATTTTTCTTAATTTGACATAACAAATAGATTAATCCAACCAAAAGAACGTTAATTTTTAAACAAATAGTGAAACCTTCAATGAAAAAAAAAACTTTTCCATAAAAAATTGAATAGTTGAATTTTCAGTTGAAAAATTACATTTAAAATAAAATAGTAGTATATTTACAAGATATTAACAAGATATTTCGATTTACAACCAAAGAAATGAATTCTTAACGAAAATGGTGAATATTTAAAAACAAAAAATGTATTTTCAACAAAAGAGGTCAACACTCATCCAAATAGTTGTTTTTCAGTTAAAAAGATAAATTTTCAACAAAATAGTGAAATTTTCAACTAAAAAGGACAAATAGTAGCATTTGAAACAAAATAAATAAACTCTCAACAAAATAGTAGATTTTTTAACTAAAAGAGATGAATTTTCAACTAAAAAAGATCACTTTTCAACAGTAAAAAATTAATTTTTAATCTAAACAGACCAGTTTTCTTTCAAAATGATTGTATTTTCAACCCAAACACATTAAAAAAAGAATAAGATTGAAATTTGTTTACACAAATAGGATAAGAGGGCAATAGGGAAAAATGTATGAAGTTTGAAAAATGAAAAATTTGAACCATCGATTCTAGCG
>JAWWLR010000166.1:31943862-31953906 GCA_035041075.1 Acraspis erinacei | reverse complement strand
ATGTGTCATATGACACAGGTGAGAGATTACTTCATGTCTCATATTACCTCATATTCTGTATTGTCCCATGAGAACTATTAGCCCATATTTCATACAAGCCTATGTCCTATTACCCCATTTATTGTTGACCTATATTACACTAAATTCTCTACTTTAGGACAAAATATAAACCCTATGTGCCACATTACCCGGTGTGTCATATTATTCCGTACTCCGTATTACCCCAAATATATTACCCTCAACAACAAAATATCTGATTTGCCAAATTACCCTAACTTTATGTGACCTATTTTATTATGTTCCTTTTTGCCGTGATTGTCATATGACTCTATATTTCATATAAGCCTCTATCATACTACTGTAGTTTTTGTTGCCCGATATTGTTCCAAATATTCTACTTTAACCAAAAGCATAGGCCCGATGTGCCTTATTAACCGATGTGCCATATTACCCCATATATCATATTACTGAATTTTCTGTTGCCCCATGCTGTCCCAAATATTCTAATTCCACTAAAAATGTAAACTTAGTGTGTCATATTACATCATGTGCCACATTATCCTATGTACCAGATTACCTTACGTGACATGGACAAACAAAAACAAACATACTTATATATTTCAAATAATAAATATCTTTTACTTATATAAATAAAGCGAACTATTTTTATGAATTTTTAAAATGAATATTGATAGATTTTGCAAGGTCATCAAAAGGTCACGCAATAGATCATTTGAAGCAACCAGAAAACATGAAAAATTATATCAAAAGTAGTAGTTTCATATTTCCGATATAAAAAGAAACTTTTCTTAAATAAACAAGGGACCGTACTTAAATTACGTAACAGCTAAATAGGGAGGAGGGGGTCGAGGCATTTTTTATAATTTGTTACAGAAGGGGGTGGAGGTCCTTCACTCATGTAAGTAATTTTTGCAAATTAGTAAAGACTTCTATCTGAAGATTATTTTATTAGTTAGAAATTTTATTATTTGTTCGAAAACTTAACAATTTTCCTAAAGAGATCCTTTTTGGTTACAAATTTAACTGTTTTGAAAATAATCGTTTTTTTTTAAATTAAAAATGTAACTCTTTTCGTAAAACATTAACCTTTTATTTAAAATTCATATTTTGTTGCTGATAAGTCAACTTAAATCTTTTTGGATGAAAAATATTTTTTCTGAAAATTGATCTTTTTGATTTAAAAGATCATATTTTTAGTAGAAATATTGCATCTTTCTTGAATAAAAATGCAACTGTTATGCTGAAAGTTTAACTATTTCCTAAAAAATTAATTTTTTTTTAATTCGTATGTTTGTGTTGGAAAGTCAACTGAAACCTTTTTGGATGAAAATTAAAATCTTTTTTTTTTTAATTGAAGAAAGTTGTTAAAATGTCATACTTTTTGGTTAAAAATTCAACTATCTAATAGAAGATAAACTCATTGTTTACAATTCTTCTTTTGGTTTTCGAAAGTGAACTGGAATCTTCTTTGGATGAAAATTTATCCATTTTTTGAAGGTTTTCTTTGCATAATTATCCATTAGTTTTAAAAGAAATTTCATCTCTCTTGAATAAAATGGATTTGCTCGATTGAGAATTCTAATTTATTCGAAATTTTGTCATGCTGATCTTGAAATTCACCTGATTTAGTAGAACTTTAATTTTTTTATAAAAAAGCAACTGTTTGGTTGAAAATTCAACAATTTTGTTCAAAAGTCATACTTTTGGTGGAAAATTCTGCTGCTTTGTTAAAAATTGAAACAGTTTCGAAGAAAATTTACTTTTCATTTAAATATACTATTTTGGGGTTAAAACGAGAACGACAATCCTTTCTGGATGAAAATTCCACTATTTTCTTTTGAATATTAATTAATATTAATTATTATTATATTAATTATAATAATTAATTAATTAATGAATTTGGTCCTTTTGAGTTAAAAATAAAATTTTCGGTAAGAATTAACGTTCTTTGTTTCAAAACTGAACCATATTGTTAATAATTCGTCTATTTTGTTTATTCAACGATTTTTTGTATGAAATAACAATTTTTTTAGGTTTCAATATCAACTATTATATATATTTTTAAATTATCCGCTAAGTTCTAAATTTAACTGTTTTTTCAACATTTAATTATTTTATTGATGATTTATTTATGTAATTAAAAATTTAATACTTTGTTGGTTTTGGTTTAAGAAAAACAATTTATATGTTTTTTGTTTTATTTTTGCGTTTGTCAAGTTAAATCGAAGTAAAAATTGCTACTAGGGGTGGGGGGGTTGTTTTTTATATCACCCTGGGGATTCAAGCTTTGTGTAATGATCCGAGGCGAAGAACGAGAGGAGATGCAAAAGTCTTCAAAGTAGCGTGACCTTATTTTTAAACGCCCCAATGGCATATCCGGCTCGAAGGACCAACAGAATTTCACCCTTATTTTGCCCATAAAAATGGATTTAAAAAATGATCAGGATTTCGAAAAAGTCCTCTTGACAATCATAATTATTGAACATGCTCATAAAAAAATTAAAAATTTTCAAGAAATTAAATATGTGATCCTTGATCCACCTAAGTAAAACTTGATTACAGAACTGAATTGAAAGTAAATATAAAAAATCGACTTTCAAAAAAGTCAGTCCCGCTGCTTTGAGCGAAGCTTTTCTCACTTATTTCATCCCCTTCCTCAATCAGATTTCCCGCAAAGGTATGTTTTCGATAAAAGCCAGCTTGCTTAACACAGAAGGGGTTGAGTCTCACCAGTTTCCTACTCCTTTACCGAATCGTCGTTAATATTTTTAAGATCTCAGGGGGTGGTTGAGGGTTTTGCAGTCGACGCTCGTTGCGCCGCGACATCAAAGGCGCGGCGCTCGGCTTCTTTAAAGTTTTTCACCCTTTATCGAGAGGGATTTCACGGTGGTGGAAGGCGGTGAGTCGGTAGGGGTGGTAAAGAAAGGGGTGGTTCTCAGGCACCGTAGGCACTGTATTTAAAACATCCTGGCCGCGAAATACCGATAGGGTCGACCCCCGTGGGGGTAGTGCAGGGGATGGGGTTTCGCGGTGGATGCTTGGGGGTTGCTCTGGGGGTGGCGTGCGCGAGAACTTCCAACCCTTCTCGCTATGCCAAGGTATGCCTTTGCCTTTGTCATTTAATATCGGCAATGGTATGCAAGGACTCGGGTAAGGAAGCCTCGGGTTATCGCTTTGATGGCTACAAAGTCCATTCGCCAATCCGTCCTAGGTTAACCCCAATCATTTTATTAAGATCTACCTGATTTCCAACCCCTGAAATTAACTCTGGTTCCATGTAATATGTGCTGCTCAAGACACTGTATGGTTGATAATTAAAAATTAATTTTTTTCTTAGACAAGGTGTCCGCCCCAGAGAGGTATCCGCCCCAGAGTGAGTTGCTGAACAGTAATATGTTTATTATTAATTATTTATTAGTAACTAATAATTTATTCAATAAATAATTACTGATGATTAATAATAAATTAATAAATAAAATAAAAAAAAGAAATTACTGAATTAATCCTTCATATGAAAAGGGGTAACCTCCATCTTGTTACTAATGTGGTATAGTAGGAATAAATTATAAACTAGAATGTATTTATTCAAAGTATCGGTAATCACAGGGTCATTTTTTCTAATTTTTGTGATGCTGGAAAGTCAGTATCTGAATTCAATTTTCAAAACTACATATACATACATTTCCAGAAAAATAATTTCAAATGATTTTTATTTATATTGTTTATGATTAATTAATTATTAATCGATTCTGCTAAAAATTATATATTCTAAAATTAGGCAACAGCTTATAATTAAATTAATTTAAACAAAGACAAGTTCCAATTTAAAAATATATAAAGTGAAAATTATTTGAATGTTTCAATAAAAATAATTTTTTAAAGCTTTAAATAATTTGAATTTTCAATAAAAACAATGGTTTAACGATTTTTTTGTTGGTTTTTTGAGTATTGAATATTTATTAAATAATTCTGTTAAAACTCAAATTTTCTGGTATTATTTCATAAGAAACAAAATTATTCAGAATTTAAAGTTCAAATTTTTTAAAATATATAAAATTAAAAATAATTTGATTTTAGTTAATGAAAATAATTCATTGAGGCTTCTTATGTTGTGAAATATTCAATTAAGTTTTAGCGGATAAATTTTGATCATAATATTGAATTACATAAAAATTCAATTTAAGATGTTTTTAATTATTATAAATTGATTATTTACTTTCAAATTATGTAATTTTAACTATTAAATATTAGTTGATTCCATTAAAACTTATAATTTCTGGAATTAGTTTAAAATGTTATTAATAAATCAAATTTTAAGAAAGGAAAGTTTAAATTTGAAAAAAGATATTAAGTAAAAATTATTTGAACTTTTCAGTGAAAATTATAGCTAAAAGCTTCTCATAACTTGAAATAATTAATTAATTATTAGCTGAGTATTTTTTCCAAATAATAAATTAAATAAGGATTAAAGTTTAGTTTCTTTTAAATTAAGTGAAATAAATTCATATAACTTACATAAGAAAAGTTTATTTATAGTAAAACATCCCTATTTCAATTACATAATTTTTCAAATGATTCTCATGTTTTGATTGATTTGTAATTTATTTTAATTGAGTAAAATAAATTTATTATTTACTTCAAGTTTATGTAATTTAATATAGGGCCATCATTATTATAATAAATGTTTTTGAAATTTTAAAATACCTCCATTCCAGTTACATTATTTTTGTAAAGTTTTGCTATGTGAAATGAGCATCTGAATTTTGATTTCGAAATTATTTGCGAATATATTTTTATTTTTCCTCGAATAGTTTAAAATATTATGAATAACTCAAGTTTTCTAAAAATTGTAAAATAAAAATTATTTGGGTGATTCACTGTAAAGAATTCTGTAATGCTTTTTATGTTAGAAATTGATTGAATACTTATTAGATGATTAATGTTTTACAATATTAAATAACATTAAGATTAAACTGTAATATTTCTCTATTTCGCAACAATCAATAATTATTCATTTTAATAACTTTAAATGTAAATTTAAATAACTTTAAATATAAATAAATTTTATTAATTGTTTGAAGATTTAACAACTTTGCTAAAAAATAATTCTTTTTGATCAAAAATTAAAATTTTTTTATGATAAAACCACTATTTCGAGGAAAATGTACCTTTTTAATTTATATTTTGTTCAACGGGCAACTAGAATATTTCTTGGATAAAAATTGAACTATCGTTTTGAAAATTTGGCTATTTAATTTAAAACATTTTATTTGCATCACTTTGTTAAGAAATGCTTTTTGTGTTGAAGATTCCTATTTTTAGTTGAATCTCCATCTCTTTGGTTAAAGTTTAATATTTTTGTTGAAAACTAATATTTTTTGTTTTAAAATTCCTCTGCTTGAGTAAAAGTTTACGGTTTAATAACTAAATTAATGAATTAATAACTGTTTAATAACTTTATTAAATTTGTATTAGGATTTTTATCTCTGCCAAAACTTTAATTTTGTTGTTAAATATTTTTTGTTGTGAAAAATTCATAGTCTGGTTGAAAATTCAATTTCTGTATGAAACACGTTTAGATGAGAATTCATCTCTCTAGGTTGAAAATCCAATTATGTTATCAAAGATTTAATTATTTTGTTGAAAATTCAAGTAATTTGTTAAAATTTTAACTGCTTTTTTCAATTTTTGTATTTTTGGATTCCAATTTCAGCTTTTTTGAATTAATAGATTATATTTTTTGGTAGAAAAGGTATTACTTGAAAATTCAACAAACTTATAAAATTGAACAATTTAGTGAAAAAGTTCATCTTAGTAGGTTAAAAATTTAACAATTTCTTTAAAAAAATCGCATTTTCTCTTCGAAGTTCGAAACTTCAAATGTTCTATGAAAAATTTATCTTTTTGGAATAAAATTTTATCTTTTACGGATTGAAAGTTTATCTTTTTTAATAGAACACTACCGTTTTTTTCATTTTCCTGTTAATAATTCGCCTATTTGGATTAAATCACTGTTTTTTTAAATTTCAATTTGAAATTTTTTAAATTGAAATATCAACAATTAAATCTTTTATTGAGAAGTCATCAATTAAGTTCTAAATACAACTATGTTTTTCAAAATTTAATTATTTTATTAAGAATTCAACTATTGTATTAAAAGTGTAATTACTTTGTTGAATTAGACTGTATTGTTAAACATTTGTCTTTCTGGTTCGAAATACGGGTTAAAATATTATGCTTACTTATTTTTTATTTTATTTTCTGCCTGTCTCAAGTAAAACCAATGTAAGAATGTTTACTTATGGGGTTGGGGGGGGGGGGGGGTTAAGCTATTTTATGCCCCCAGGGGATTCAAGCTTTGTGTAATGATTTCTGACGAGAAACGAGATGAGTGGGAAAAAGTCTTCAAACTAGCGTGACCTAGATTTTGAATGCCCCGATGGCAAATCCGGCTCGAAGGACCAACGTAATTTCACCTTTATCCTGCTTCATAATTTATTCCAAAAGGAATGAATTGAAATAAAAAACTGAACTGTGTTGTTGAATATTTATCTTTAAGGAATTAATGAATTTAATAAATTTTAATTTTAAATTTTAATGAAAATTTAATTATCTTCTTAAAAATTGAACTATTCTATTGAAAATCCATTTATTTATTTCGTTCGAGATTTAAAAAATTTTTCTGAACATTTGGCTCTTTGGTTATAGAAAATTCTTCCATTTGGATTAAATATTCAACTCTCTTCTAAAAAAGAATGATGTTTTTGGGTTAAAACTTCCACTGTTTTGGTAAAAATTGGATATCTGTTCTGCTTTATTTTCTGCATTTACCAAATTAAATCGAAAAAGCAAACTAGCGCGACCTACTTTTTACGGCTCCACGGTGGGGTGAAATCGGGCGATTTTGATGATTTAAAGCGAAAAAAATTTGTTGTTTCTTCTTAACTTGCTGAAGTTATATTGATTTTTTTCTGCAAAATAACTAGAATCTATCAATATTTGCTTATTTTATAAACAAATTATATAAATAAATACAGAAAACATTATTGGCAATATAATTATAGCAATGTCAGAAGAAAAAAACGGTTTATTTCCGCTTAAAAACGCCCAAAGTGGTAATTTGTTTATATAATTTGTGCATAAAATAAACAACTATTGATAGGTTGCAAAATTTTGTTTGAAAACGTAATTGGCAATATAATTTCAGCAAACTCAGAAGAAAAAAATATTTCTTTTCGCTTCAAAACAACCAAAATGTAATTTGTTTATATAATTTGTTCATATAAAAAACAAATATTGTTAAGTGGCATAAATTTATTCGGAAAACATCTTTTTCAATATAATTTCAATAAGTTCGGAAGAAAATACGATTTCTTTTCGGCTAAAAACGTCAAATATGTGAATTTTGTTTATATAATTTGTTTATAAAATAAAACAATAATATTTCATCTTAAATGTAAATGTCCACGTATCATCCTAACGATGAAAGCAAGCGGTTTCAGAGTAGAAATATACTTTGAAGACGAATAACCCCTGACGTGGATTATTTGTTAATACAATTTGTTCATAATAATTAAATATGCAAATTAATAGTGTTTTTATCTCTCCTATACCCTTGCGCATCAAAACCAAGGGACGAGAAGTAAAAGAAATATTTCGTCTAGAAGATAAAAAATGAAACTAAAAAATCGAAATTTTTTTCGCTGCTTGCATTAACATAAAAATTGAATAAACAAAACAAAATAAAAAATCTACTCTCACGATTTTATGAAAAATTTTGTCCTGAAGTTGCATTTTTTTAAATTGGTCCGTAATTGAGTTCTAAATGTCACTTTAAAAATCTTTTTTCCAATTTCACCCCACTATGGGCCCCTTTGACAGATCCGGCTCGAAGGACCAACAGAATTTCGCCTTTATCCCGCTTCGTAATTTATTAAAAAAAAAAGATGAATTGAAATTGAAAACTTGAATGTTGTGTTGAATATTGATCTTTTTGGCAAAAATATTCTTTCTCTTGGATGGAAATTTAATGAATTAATAAATTTAATTAATTGAATTTAAATAATTTAATTTTTTTATTTTAATGAAAACTTAATTATCTTGTTAAAAATTCGACTATTTTATTGAAAATCTATTTATTTTTTTGAAAATTTGTCTTTTTGGTCTTATATCATCAGTTTTTGAATAGAAATTGAAATGTTCTTTGTTTTAAATATTAAGCATTACATTTTTCATTGAGAATTCATTCTTTTAGTTAAAAATTCAACTATTTTGCTAAAAATTTGATTATTTTGGTAAAACTTCAACTATTTTATTGGAAAATTAATTTCTTTTACACTAACAGTTTTCTTTCAACAATTTGGTTCAAAATTCAGCACCTTCTTTGTACATTCGTCTCTTTTGATAAAAAATAAATCTTTTTTGGTTGAAAATTCAACTATTTTTAGAAAATTTGTCTCTTTTGCCTGAAAGTTAAGCTATCTGGTTTCAAAGCGATGTTCGAATTTATTTTCTGCATTTACCAAATGAAATAAAAAAAACTAGCTTGACCTACTTTTTGAACGGGCTCTATCGCAGATCCGGCTCGAAGGACCAAAATAATTTCACCTTTATTCCGCTTCATAATTTATCCCCAAAATGATGAATTGAAAATGGAAACAAAGCTTGTGACCTTTTGACAAGTATATTATCGTATTCTGAACAAACGTGGTTCCTCGTTGAGGGAGGAGCGCGGGGGGATGACGGATGTTCGAAAAATAATTTCGAGCAGTAATGGATGTACCGGATGGGACAATCAAATTGTGGATTGTCGGTTACTCGAGCGTCCCACGCACATTGACAACGCAAAATAAATAAAGTGAGAGGACCGTGGCATTCCTGCGGACATACCATCCTGGACAAGCGCGTTATTGGAGAACGCTTGAACCGTAACGACCATAGCCAAACCACATACGGTTATGGCACGAAAGAACTATCGCTCCATATACATAGAAAATTTCACAGACGCAGACATTCACAAACTCATGAAAAGGTACACACTCATAGAAAAACACACGGACATAGGAAATTACACAAACACTTGTAGATGAGTACCGCACATGAGTCGCGTAAGCGCGTCGAGTGAACACATTATTGCGCGTCGCGGTCACGCACACCTGGATACGCGGTCACGCACACCTTGATATGCCGTCACGCACACCTGTATACATGGTCACGCACACCTGCATACGCGGACTTACGTGTGCGAGTATATTTCCCACCAGTTAATTTATGTACGAGTTCATGTTTGTGCATTCACCAATACCTAGGTGAAATCAGACACTGCACAGACATTTTCATGTATGCACCTGTATATTCGAATCGCAAAGTCGAGCTATGATCCGCGACCACAGATCGTGACTTCTGTGGGAAACTCGAAGGAAAGTAATGACTAGTACACCTGTAACTTTGCCTTACAAACAGCCACATACCTGTCTCTGAGCCAGAAGACGCTCCTCCTGACGAGACCTCGACAGCCCTTCTTCAAGAAAACTCCCACTCACGCGATCGGTTTCTTGTTGCTTTATTTTATGACTTTAATTACTATCTTTATTGTACTGAGAAAGGTGCATTCAATTGTATCAATAGACTATCTCATAGCATCATGGAAGCCTTTCTTTCACTTACTTGAATAAAAAACTAGTAGCAGCATAATCCTAATGAGGAGTGGAATTTCATTATTTTGTTGAATAGATTTATTAGTTTTTACTTTATTAAATAACTTGGAGCACATTAACGTAGCTTAAAATTCTATAAAAACGTAGGGAAGAGGGGTTTTTTTTTACCGAAAAAAGGGCAGAAGAGAGTCGTCCTAAGTCGGCACAGTAAGAGTGTTTGTCAAAAACAAAGAGTGAAAAGGGCTTAGTGTCGCTTTCATGCCTTTGGGCAGGTACCACGGTCCTGAATGTTAGTCCTAAGTCGGCACCCCCTGCTCGTAAATCGGCACATAATTCATTACGCTCAAATGTAAGAAAAATGGCAGGG
>JAWWLR010000166.1:31923914-31934669 GCA_035041075.1 Acraspis erinacei | reverse complement strand
AGGAAAAATGAATTTTGAAATTCAGCACAAAATGACGAATTTGAAAGAAAATAGTTAATTACAAAATAGAAAATAATTTTCTACCACAATAAACACATTTTAAACGAAAGAGTTGACTTTTCAAACTGGACATATTTTCGAAAACCGTTTATTTTAATATTTAAAATGGTGAACTCTCAAAAAGTATTAATTATCAATCAAATGGGATGAATTTTTAAGAAACTAGTAGAATTTTTCACAAAATTGTTTATTTTTTAACAAAATAGTTGCAATTTCTAGTAAATTGTGGAATATATAAACAAAAAGGGTAAAATTCCACCAATTAGTTCAATTTTCAAACCAAATAAACGAATTTTTTAGAAGACAGTTGAAGTTTGCGAATAGAAAAGCTGAATTTTCAACAAAAAAGATTATTTTTAACCAAAAAAGATGCGTTTTCTACATATCAAGATAAATTTTCAATACAGAAAAGAATTTTTAACCAAAATTAACAAAATTCTATTTTCGACAAAAACAGATACATAGAGAACAAATTTTTAACCAACTAGTTAAAGTTTTTGTTCAAAAAATTAATCTTTGACAAGAAAAACGAATTTTCATCAATAAATTTTAATTTTAATAAAAAACACTTAAATTCAACGAAAAATGACGAATTTCAAATAAAATAGTTTAATCCTTCTAGAAACAAATTTTAAACCAAAAGAAATGAATTTTGAAAAAAATCGTTAAGTTTTTTAAGCTAAAAAATTAATTTTGGGCAAAAACGTTCATTTTCAACCAATAAAGATCCGTGTTTGCCAAAGAAGATGAAATTTTAATCTAAAAAATAATTTTTAACCAAAAAAATTATAGCTGATATTTTAAGCAAAATATGTTAGAATTTGTAATGAAGAGCACATAAGTAAAATAACAATTTTCAACAATATACATAAATTTTGTACCAAATACTTGAATATTCAGTTAAAATCTTTAATTTTTAAGAGAGAAAAAATTTTTCAAATTCTAAGAAATGTGACAAATTTGAAACAAAATGGATCAATTTCCAAAGAATAATTGATTTTCTACCACAAAAGATACATTTTAAACAAAAGAGTTAACTTTTCAAGCTAAAAATATTTTAGAAAACCGTCTAGTTTAATATTCGAAAAGTTGAATTAAAAAAAATCATTTTCAATCAAATGGGATGAATTTTAAAAAAATTAGTTGGATTTTTAACAATATAGTTGAATTTTTCTTTAATTGTTGAATTTTAAACTGAATTGTCAAATTTTATAAACAAAGAAAGGTAAATTCAACCAAGTAGTCAAATTTTCAAACCAAATAGACGATTTTTTTAGAAGAAAGTTTCATTTGCAAATAGAAAAGTCGAATTCTCAACAGAAATTATATCTTTCTTGGATAAAAATTCAACTGTTTGGTTGTAAATTCAACAATTTTGTGGAAAATCCATACTTCTTTGTTTGAAATTTTCCTGTTCTGTTTAAAATGTTATTGTTTTATAGAACATGAACTTTTTGTTGCAAATTAATAATTTTTTGTTGAAAAGATAAAGGAAATATTTTCCAGATGAAAATTCAACTTTATTTTTTATTTGATTTTTAAATTGAAAAATCATCTGATTTAAGAAAAATTTCGTCTTTATTTGTTGAAGCTGAAACTGTTTGGATGAAAATTAAATCTATCTTTTTAATCTAAAATTTATCCGTTTTAGTAGAAATTTCATTTTTTTATAAAAATGCAAATGTTAGTATAAATACAAAAGTATCAGAGTGCACAAGAAGAATGAAATTAATTTAGGAGTAGACGGGATAAGGAATGTAAAGAAAAGAAGAAAGAATTGCGAAAGGAATAAACAAGATGAAGGGAAGGAAAAAGTAGTGAGAAAAAGTATTGGCATTGAGATGGTGAAATAAAAATAATCTTTGATGGATTTTCATGGAGAGGTAAAGAATAATATTAGGAAAGGAGGAAAATATTGAAAAGAAAAAGATGAGGAAGGGAACATAATAAGGAAAGAAATAGCCAAGTTGTTAAAAATAATGAAAGATGGAAACGTATGTGGAAAGGTACGTGGAAAGGTATGTGAAAGCGTATGCGGAAAGGTATGTAAAAAGGTATGTGGAAAGGTATGTGAAAAAGTATTTGGAAAGGTTTGTTGAAAGGTATGTGGAAAGGTATGTGAAAAGGTAATGTGAAAAGGTATGTGGAAAGGTATGTGGAAAGGTATGTGAAAAGGTAGGTTAAAAGGAATGTGAAAAAGTATGTCGAAAGGTATGTGGAAAGGTATGTGAAAAAGTATGTGGAAAAGAATGTGGAAAGGAATGTGGAAAGGTATGTGGAAAAGTATGTGAAAAGGTGTGTGAAAAGGTATGTGGAAAGGTATGTGGAAAGGTATGTGGAAAGGTATGTGAAAAGGTAGGTGAAAAGGAATGTGAAAAAGTATGTGGAAAGGTATGTGGAAAGGTATGTGAAAAAGTATGTGGATAAGAATGTGGAAAGGTATATGGAAAGGTATGTGGAAAGGTATGGGAAAATGTATGTGAAAAGGTATGTGAGAAGGTATGTAGAAAGGTATGTTTAACTGTTTTATCAAAGAAGTTAAAGAAAATGGTAAAGGTAGCAGAGATTTTGAAAACTGGATGCTAGTGAAATTAAACTCTGAATTATAATTAAACTCATAAAAAGTAGTGATAATAAGGAAAGCCATTATAAAGTGGAATAGAGTAGCACTGGCCCATTTTGTGTTCAGGCAAGTGACCACAGGTACATAATTCTCAGCATGGATTTTCACGCGCTGACGACACACTAGGTGACGATCGTGTCTAACTTGGTATTAGAGGGAAGACACTCGTTATTTATTTCAAGGTTCGGTTCTCAAGAGAGGCGCGATGCGTGTAGCGATGCGAGCATTTGATTATGTGAACGATATGAAAATCGACGAGGGGAAAGAAAATTCGAATCATGATAATTGAAACATCCATTATACCATTTTATCGACGTGGAAACTCTCTCTTTAGTTCCAGATGACTGTGAAACTAAACAATTGCTATGAATTGTCTCTAATTACTGATAATTATCTTCTCCCGAAGAAAATTGATACATATGAAATACGCAATGATTGTTCAGGTACGCTCATTGCCTTTAATGCACATCATTTTAAAACATGAGCCAATTCGCAACCACACAATTAAAAATAATAATAATAATAAATAATAAAATAAATGCTTTTTATGACACACCGCCCAAACTTGTCCTAATTAGTAAAAAAATAAATACATATTTTTATTTTATTTGTAATTGTATATTAGATCGCAAGTAGAATTAGACTGATCTTTTTGAGCTCCACGTGAGGACTTGTCTAACCATATAAGTAATGTAAGATATTGCATTTGAAATCGACCTTTTATGAGACTTTAGAGCGTCTGAGAAGTCATTCGTGTCGTGTATCTTACCTTTCATTAAACGGTACTGCAGTCTCATAGAATTCGGATTTCGAACAAAATATCGTACATCACTCATATTATTATTCAGTGGTCATTTGTGGAATCAGTAATTTTTCAGGTTAGCGAACCATTATCTAAATTCCCTGGTAGAGAATGATTTTATTTACGCAAATTCACAATAATTAAACATTTTAATTATTTTCGGACTGTTTAAGGCCGCAGGACCGTGGTTTAAAATTATTTTTAAAGAAAAATATGTATTTATTTTTTCACCAAATAGAACAAGTTTAGGGGGAGCATAAAAGAACACTGAGTTTTTTAGGGCACTCTAGTGAAGGAATTACCGTATAATAATTTTTTTAAATACTTAACAAAATAAAATAATAAATAATATAAAATAAAGAATAATAATAAATTAATTAATTATTGGAATCATTGGTTATAGCACTGAAAAGTGTCCTTGCGAAATTACAAACATTTTTTATTAAAAAAAAAATCAAAATATTCTCACCATTGGACAAGTCGAATTAAAATCTTCAAATTTTTTACTTTTCTAATTCATATTGCTTTTTCATTAAAAAAGAAAAAACTTGTATACTTCTAAGCCTTAGAAAACGTTTTTTTATTTTTCATACATCCTGAAACATAAGCCATTTTTAGACAAGATCAAAAAAAGAATGTTTAAAGATTTTTATGTACAAATAAAATAAAAATGAATTTAAAAAAATATATAAAAATAAATAAATTTATTGAAATATTGTATAGAATAAATTGAAATTTGTTTACAATTTATTACAGACCTATCAAAAAATAGACGAAAATTTGTTCTGAACCTAAAAATGTTTAATGCTGCCTTATTTTATTAAAAATAGCATCAATAAATAAACGAAAAGCATTTTTATTTTGCAACTTAATGTGCCAATTAATAAAATGGTTTTTTTCGTCATTTTTTATATATATTATATTTTGAGGAAAAGGTTCAAATAAATCTAATCATATTGAGTTAAATCTTTTTTGTTTAAAAATAATACTATTTAGTTGAAGATTGAACTTTGTTAAAACCCTATTTTTTTAGTTAAGAGGTGAACTACCTGGTCAAAGGTTCATTTTATTTATTAAAAATGAAATTTGTTCAAAGTTAATCTACTTTGTTCATTATTCAGTTTTTTGGTTGAGGATTTAACCATTTTTTTTAATTTGCTCTTTTTACGCTCAACCATTTTTTTTAACTGAAAATTCTTCTATTTATTTATCAATTAAAAATTGATCGCTTTTTGTCGTTGGTTGAAAATTCCTCTTTTTGTTGAAAATTAACTCTTTCAAATTCAAATTTAACTATTTCACCTTTATTCTACAATTTTGTTAGGAAATTCTACTACTTAGTTTGGAAAATAACTTTTTGTTTGGAAATTTAAATTCTGGTTTTAAAATGTAACTGTTTTGTAGACAATTTTACAAAATTGAACTGTTCTCTATTTAGAATTAAAATATTTTTAGTTGAAAATTCAAATCTTTTATTTAAAATGTATTCATTTTGTTAGCAAATACATCCATTTGGATTGAAAATTGAGCTGTCTAATAAACAATTAGTTCGTTTGCTTAAAAATGAAAATTTTACGGGATGAAGTTAAATCTTTATTTAAAAATTTAACTCGTGATTGAAAATTCATCTGTTTGGATTTAAAATTCACTTTTAAAGGTAAAAAATTTAACTATTTCGTTACAAAATCGTTTATTTTACAAAAAAGTTCATCATTCATCGACAACAATATGATTAAATAATTTGTGCAGTTTTTTTTTAGTTTATAATGATGCAGTTTTTCGTATCGACTGATTATCGTTGCAGCAAAAACGATAAAAAGGAACTAAGACCTAACTTAAGAAAAAATACTTTGGGTCCATATTGTTTACTTAAAAATTTCTCCTGAAATTTTTTGAGTTTTTAATTTTTCTGGAGAAAAAAGATGCAGTTCTTACTTCATTTAAAAATAAAAAAATTGATCAATCCCATCTTTTATTCACTTTTATGAAGAAATTAATCGTAAGCCACCGCCTTGATCACGTGTACCCCATGTCAGTAACTGACATAGGCTAGGCTCTTAATTAAATTTTTTATCCAATGTTGACAAGCATTCGAGTAATTCTTTCAATATGTTAAAATAATTATTGATGTGCCATGAAAAAATTAAAATAAGAAAAAATAATAATTAAAAATCGCCGTTCAAATTTTTAAGTGTTTAAGTTTGCTGCAAAAGGAAGTTCCATTTGT
Source organism: Acraspis erinacei (assembly GCA_035041075.1). Taxonomy (NCBI): domain Eukaryota; kingdom Metazoa; phylum Arthropoda; class Insecta; order Hymenoptera; family Cynipidae; genus Acraspis; species Acraspis erinacei. Next base: position 31,928,957 of record JAWWLR010000166.1, on the reverse strand, counting down.
TATTAAATTAAAAAATAAATAAAAAAATTGATCAATATCAAGTTTGATTAAGTTTTTATGAAGCAATTAATTGCAAGCGTCCGTCTTTCTCAAGTGTACCCTATGTCAGTAACTGACATAGGGTAGTCTGTTAATTAAATTTGTTATGCAACGTTCATGAGTATTTAAGTAACTTTTAAAATATATCAAGAAATTACTGACGTGTTATAGAAAAAGTAAAATTAAAAAAGATTATTATACATCGCCACTCAAAAGTTTGCATATTTAAGTTTGCTGCAGAAAAAAGTTGCAATTCTTATTCAATTAAAAAATAAAGAAAAAATTGATCAATACCAAGTTTTATTAACTTTATATTAAACAATTAATCGTGAGCCCTATGCCATATGGCAGGCTGGTAATTAAACATTTTATGCAACGTTGATGAGTATTTAAGTAACTTTTAAAATATGTTAAAAAACTACTGATGTGCCATGCAAAAAGTAAAATTAAAAAAATTGAAATAATTAAAAATTGCCGTTCAAATTTTTTAGTTTTTAAGTTTGCTGCAGAAAAATAAATAACAAAAAATAAAATAAAATAATAAATAAAACAAAATAAAATAATAAATAAATAAATAAATTGATCAATACCAAGTTTTATTAACTTTTTATGAAGCAATTAATTGTAAGCCTCCGTCTTGCTAAAGTGTACCCTATGTCAGTTACTGACATAGGGTAGGTTATTAATATTTTTTATGTAACTTCAATAAGAATTTGTGTAAAATTTAAAATATGTTTAAAAATTATTAAAGTGCCATAAAAAATTAGAATTATATACAGTTATAGATTTTCTCCATCTGTATAAATTTCGCGACTCTTCGCTTGAGATGCAGAAAGCGCCTCGTCTTATCTGAAGCGCACTGCTTTCGAAAACATTATTCTAGTATGTTCGTCGCTAAGAGGACTTACGTAAAGCAGATCTATAAAATATTCCCTGTCCTTTTTTCCTTATTGTCTAAATTTAAATCAGAGCCATTTGCATTAAAGAGTAGGCGACACATCAAGCTTTGCCGATTTCATGTCCATTTCGTTTCATTTTATCCAGATTATCCCACTATTTCGGATTCGAGTTTAGAATTGTTTGCATCAGCAGCCCTGTCTTAAATTGCTTAAATTAATAAGATTAGAACCCCGATTTCGTAACCCCCGGTTTTTTAATTCCTAAAATTGCTGGCCTACACAGTTCTTCAGGCGACAGGGCGAGAGACGCTTGCGAATCTCACCGCGGAAGGTCCGCAGTGCGCGAGTAATCAGTCAAGTATATTGCGCAGTATTATGCATTCTAATTGGTAACCAGGCTATTTGCAGGCAACTTCGGACACTGTTCATAAATAGGTTTTCTGGTGTAAATGCGAATCGAATAAAAATACAAACATATAAAAAAATCCATTTTTTTCGTTGAACGTTTATTATTTCTGATTAGATATGCGATTATATTTTTGATTCACAATTCATCTCTTATTTTGTTGGACATTCATTTTTTATTCGATTAAACATGATTTTATTAACTAGGAAATAAATTTTTTTATTTTTTTTTTGAAAATTTGTAGTTTCTATTTAAATTTTCAACCATCAGATTTTTTATTTATAATTAATCATTTTTGGTAGTAAATTCAACTCCTTGGTTGAAACTCCAACAATTTTTTTTAAATTTATTTTAATGGTTAAAAATTGAAGTACTTTGTTGAAAATTCGTTCTTTTAATCCTCTCAGCTTAGAATTTCACTGTTTCATTGCTAATTTATGACTTTTGTTAAAAGTCTTTTTTTTATGTTAAAAATTTATTTTCTTCTTACAATTTGACTGTTTGCTTCGAAACTAAAAAGTTTTAGTTTTAAAATAAAAATAATTTTTATTTAAAATACATAAAATTTACATTTTTCGTTCAAATTCATCTTCTTAGGTTGGGGCTTAATTTTTTGTTGTTAAAAAATATTTTTTTAAACTGAAAATTCAACTATATGGTAAAAAAATGTATCTGTCACGTAGATAATTTTTGTTGTTAAAATGTTAAAAGTTCGTCGAAAGTTTTCGTTGATCGTTTATGAATTTTTTGCGAAACTTTTAAGTTATTGTGGAAAATCAATTTTTTTAAATAAAAATGCCACTAATTGGTTAAAAATTAACATGTTTTTGTTTTAAAAGAAAAATATTTTTTAGTTGCAATATTAAGTATTACATTTTATGTTCTTTTATAAAAATAAATTTGGTAATTTATTTAATATTCATGTTTTGTAGCAGAAAATTGATAGTTTTGGTTGAAGATTCAACTCTTCGGTAGAAAATGTATTTCTTTCGTTGAAAATGATCTTTTTGGCAGAAAATTCAACTAATTGGTTCAGTATTTTTGATACATTTTTTACCTTTCGAGACTTTTGGGTTAAAAATTATTATTTTTTTAATTAAACTATTTTGAAGAGAAGTTGTATAGCTGATGGTAAAATTAAAAAATTTAGCAGAAATTTCAATTATTTAGTAGAAATTTTTTTACAGAATTAAATCTTTTGTAATTTATTTAAGATTCATATTTTATGGAAAAAAATAACCTTTTTAATTTAAGATTTAACTTCTCGGCCAAAATGTCCTTACTGGAAAATTAGTCTCCTACATTAAAAAATTCGTCTTTCTGGTTAAAAATTTAACCAATTTTTTGAAACTTTAACTGTTTTGTAAAAAGCTCTACTTTTTGGCTGGAAAAGGAAACAACTTGGTTGGAAATTTAACTGTTTCGTTTTAAAATAAAAATATTTTTATCTCAAATATTAAATATTACATTTTTCGTTAAAATTCAACTTTTTAGTTGAAAATTAGTTTTTTATTTGTTAAATATGATCATTTTGCAAACAGAAAATTGAAGTATCTGGTAAAAAATGTAACTGTCTTATAGAAAATTCTTTGTTCTTGTTATTAAAAATTAATTTTTTGCTTTAAAAATTTAATGATTGCAATTATTTTCAAATTTCTTCTTCTTTAGTTTAAAATTTCAACTATTTTGTTTAAAATATATTTAATTTATTGAAAATGCTTCTTCTTTAGTAGAAAATTAATCTTCTTGGTCAAAGATTCAACTATTCATTTTAAAATTTAATAATATTTATTATTTCTTTGATGTAGAAATAAATTATTTTTTTACAATTTGACTGTTTGGTTCAAAATTAAACAGTTTTTATTTTAAATTAAAATAATTTTTAGTTCCACTGTAGAAAAATTACATTGTTCGTTCAAATTCATCTTCTTATTTCGAAAATTAGTTGTTTTTTTAAAGTGAAAATTCAACTATCTGGTAGAAAAATTAACTGTTACGTAAAAAATGTTGGTTGTTAAATTTTTAAAAATTCGTCGATAATTTTAGTTCACAATTTGTTTAATATATGTAAAAATTTAACTTTGTTGTAGAAAATCAATTTTTTAGTTGAAATATTAGCTATAACATTTTTTGTTTAAAATGTATCATTTTAGGTTAAAAATTCTTTTTTTCCTAGATTTTGATTTTTTAAACTGAAATCTCAATTGTTGAGTTAAAGACTATTTTTTTTAAAATGAGGCTAATTTGAAGAGAAGTTGTATAGTATTTCTAGAAAATTAATTTTCTTAAATGAAAATTCGTCTTTTTGGTTAAAAATGCAACTATTTATTTTAAAACTTAAACTATTTTCTAGAAAGCTCGCCTTTTTGGCTCGAAAGTTCAACATTTTTGATAAAAAAAATTTCCTTATTGACTGAAAATTCTTTTTATGTTGAATTTTTGTTTGTTTGTTAAAAATGCAACTCTGGTTGAAAATGAATCTGCCTTGATTAATAATTAAACTATTTTGCTCAATAATTGACTTATTTGGTTCAATTAAGTTTTTAATTTAATATTAAAACTTGCTATTACTCAAAATGTTAAATAATACATTGTCAGATGAGAATTCATCTTTCATGGTTGAAAGTTCAATTACTTCGTTAAAAGTTGAGCTACCCGAATCAGTTTTTGAACTGCCCTTTGGGAATCAAATTGTATTTTAATGATAAAAAATGGATGACTTATAATATTTGATATAAGCTCTGAAGGGATTTAAAAATAATTAAAGCCACCAACGCGTTTCCAATAAGCGATTGGAGGGAGGGGACGATATTACAGGATATCTCTCGTTCGGTTATTGTTCTAAAGGTTCAACCCGGCTCGGGGTCGAAGGTGAGGGGTTAATGAATGAATCGCCGGATATTCACGGTCGCGGTCCACAAAGGAACCAAGTGGAGCCTTCAATGCAAGACCCTCTCTTAATTAATATAGATTACTTCTGATTGTATATTTATCTATTAATTCATATTAATGGAGGGCCTCTACTGTAAACGTCTTCGACCGACTGATTTGACTTAATCAGCCGAAGGGTTCGGAATTAATCGATCAGACCACCAAATAAAAAAATCTGCCCGCTAGGCGGGTACATTCTCATAGAGCGCGGCTCGCTTCGCTCGAAAGCTTAAGCGCGCCTAGGGCGCGCGACTATTGGTTCTCGCGCTGCGCGCTCGATGATGCATTCACCTCGCGCTACGCGCTCGGCCTTTCCATGCACCCCACATTTGTGAACAAGCCTTTTAAAATGAAAGGCCCAAGCATCGACAACGTCATTTGGTGATTATGAATTCTCTTTAGTTAAAGCTCCTTCGGCTTTAACGAACACATTTTCATCACGTATCTAGTGCTTCGCAATCGATTTCGTCGAAAATGCGAACTTTTCTAGATTATGTTCAACTCTATGAGTATATGTTCACCTGTATCAGTACAAATCTCATTTTATGGTTAATTTAATATTTGTTTCTTTATTTGCATTCAATTTTATTCTTAGACATCCTGAAAAATGTAATCATTTCAATAAATTTATATTATTACCATTCATAATATGCATTAATATTGAGCCAAAAGTATTTTTACTGTCTTATTTTTATCATTAAAAAATGGACATTCTATTAAAATAAAAATTATTATTAAACATTTTACTGCAACTTGTGTCGTTTTGCC
>JAWWLR010000166.1:31909266-31923459 GCA_035041075.1 Acraspis erinacei | reverse complement strand
AACAGGGTAATGTTAAAACAAACTTTTACATTTTTGATTTAAAAAATTGATTTTCCACAACAAGGTAAAAATTTTGCAAAAAATTTTCTACTTAACAGTTACATTTTCACTAGATAACGGCATTTTCAGTTAAAAAAAATTTTAACATAAGAGAAAAAAACTAATTTCCAATTCAAAAGATGAATTTGTATGAAAAATGTAATTTTTATGTATTTTAACGAAACATTATTTTTATTTTAAAACATCAACTGTTTAGTTTTAAAGCAAACAGTCCAATTGTAAACAAAATAATGTTCTACAAAGAAAAAAAAATAATTTGGGTAAAAGATAAAAAGATAAAGAAATTTGTATCCAAACAGTTGAATTTTCAATAAAGAAGGTTTATTTTCTACTAGAAAATATGAATATTCAATCAATTACGAAACATTTGATAGCATACAAAATAATTTTCTACTAAATAGTTGAAATTTCTGCTAAATTATTGAATTTTACCGAAATTTAGGAATAAAAAACGAATTTTCAACATAAAACGATAAATTTTCAACAAAAGATGTTATAGTTAGTTTCAAATAAAAATATTTTTATTTTAAAACATGATCTGATTAATTTTAAAAGAAAATTTTGCATTTTTAATAAAAGAAATTGATTTTCTACAACAACGTAACAATTTTGCACAAAATGAATACATTATGGACGAATTTTCAAAATTTTAAGAACAAGAAAAATTTTCTACGTACCAGTTTAATTTTCTATGAGATAGTTGATTTTTCAGTTAAAAAGAAAATAAAATAAAAAATAATTTCCAACCTAAAGAGATGAGTTTGAACGAAAAACGTCATTTTTATATATTTTAACTAAAAGTTATTTTTATTTCAAAACAAGAACTGTTTTTTAACTTAAAAAGTCAATATTAACAGGAATAATTTGGAACAAAAATTGAATAATTAAAATTTCAGTAAAAAAATAAATGTCTAATCCATAAACCGAATTTACAACTAAATAAATTAAAGATCGTCTTTCAAAAAAGATTAATTTTTTACTAAAAATTATTAATATTTAATATATTAAATAAATTATAAATGAAATAGTTGAATCGTGGCCCAATGAAGATGGATTTTAAACAACTGGATTAGCTATAGTTTCAGTTAACAGAATTCATTTAAGACTGACAAAAAAGATTTCTCAGAAAAATAGTTTCATGGAAACATTTTTACAAAAAAATTATCTTTGGCCAAAACGGATTACATTTTTTATGGTAACAGATGGATTTTTAAATCAAAGAAACGATTTTTTTACGTCGAATTTATTGTTTATTAATAAATTGAAAATAATTCAAAAAATGTTTATGCCAAAAGACGAAATTTCTGCAAAAAAGTTAAATTTTTAACCAAGAAGAATGTAAAAATTGTTATTAACAATTGAATAGCTTAATGGAAAAGCATCTGACCGGATGTCATAAGTTATGTGGCTCGATGCCCAGTGGAGTGAAAGGAGAGGATCCTTTTTTCAAGAAAAAAATTAATTTTAATTTAATTAACAAAAAAAATATTAGGGTATATTATATGGGTGAAGGATTGAAACTTGTAGAAAAACGCCTTTCTTAAGTTTTCCCGAAAATTCCTGAGTTTTCCCGACCGAAGTTTTAAGTTCCTTAAGTTTCCAGAATTCGCTAACCTGATAGCAACCCTACAATGAAATAATGGAGATATTTCGGGAAAAGGAGAAGAAAAATGCAATAAAAATGGGGCAAAATGGCACAAAAAGGGGCGAAATGAAATTTTTTAATTATTGTTATTACTATTATACCAACTAGCCAAATCCCTTACATGATAAGTGTCACTCATTCGTTTCCAGCCTAATTTGTTCCGCATCACAACACCAACCCAAGTGACTGATAAATTTCTCTAGCAAGCACCCCAGGTGAAGAGCTTCACGAACTCATCATGTAAGGCTCTCCACGCTGTCGAAAGTTTTTTTATTTTAGGTTTCTCTCAATCCACTGACACTCTTCATCATAAATTTCTTGTTAACAATTTGTCGCCAAACATTCCTGTCTATTAACACAAATAAATAGACTGTTTCAGAATCAGCGACTTTTAATATCTATTTTTGCACATCAAGTTGATTCGCTAGCACTAATCTTGATTTGCTGCCCGTGAAAATAATTCTCAATTATAAATTAGAGACGAATATCTTCTTTCATTGTATAGAGAGTAGTAAATAGCATGGAATATGTAGCGAGCGGCATAAGTAAGTAATGGTCGCGATGGCTGCTATATGAGTTAAGGGCGATATAGCGGACAGCCTAGCGACGGTAGTTTCCTTGAACGATGATAATCAGTGATTTCGTGACAGACACGGGGCCGTGGCCACGCTAACGAGCAATCACAGGCTTAAGACTCGCTCGGGCGACACTTCTCGCCAAGAGCTTGCTTTAAACCCCTCTTTACCCCTTCACTATGTATTTTACTCATTTTACAGACAGCCCCTCATTCCCCCTTTCCCAACTCTTCACCTCTTTGCCGCTATTTCCCCTAGGACAACTTCACACCAAGCTGCGAACTATTCTTCCCAGGTAAACCTGTCACACATACCGGACATAATTACGCTAAATCTCCTATTATTATTTCACAATAGTCTTTGACGTTTATCACGGTCTATCCGCTCTGTTGACGATTCTCGAAGAAACTTGAAACGGTTTATAGTTACTGCATGTTGTTCTTCTCAAGGTATGATAGTCCTGTCGAGCGAGCAGAAAGTTACTCAAAGTCCAGGTGGTGCATTAGCACCTACGCTCCTATCTGCTTCCTCGAGGGAGCTTGGGTAAGGGGCTTGTGTGAAGAAGCTTAGGTGAGGGAGCTTGGGTGAAGGACCTTGGGAAAGGGGGTCCGATGAAGAAGTTTTGGCAAGGGAGCTTGGGTGAAGGAGCTAAGGTAAAAGAGCTTGGGTAAGGGACTTGGAGGAAGAAGCTTTGGTTCTAGGGTAAAGGGCTTGGGGGAAGAAGCATCGTTAAGGGAGCTTGGGTGAAGGAGATTGTGTAAAAGAGCTTGGGTAAAGGGCTTGGGCGAAGACGCTTCGGTAAGAGAGCTTAGGTGAAGGACCTCGGAAAAGGGGCTTCGATGAAGAAGCTTTGGACACGAAACTTGGGTGAAGGAGCCAGGGTAAAAGAGCTTGGGTAAGGGAATGGATAAAAAAGCTTTGGTTCTAGGGTAAAGGGCTTGGGGGAAGAAGGTTCGGTAAGGGAACTTAGGTGAAGGAGATTGTGTAAAAGAGCTTGGGGAAAGGGCTGAGGTGAAGAAGCTTCGATAATGTGCACAATTTCTGAAAATAAAACCAAAATTTAATTACCAAATTTGGACAACCACCACAAAATATTCCCATTGCAACCTGAAAAAATAAAACGGAATTTAAAAAATAAAAGGAAAAAAATTATTTTTTTCTACAAAAATATAAAGGAGGCTTTGACGAAGAAGCTTTGAAAAGGAAACATTGGTGAAGCAGCTTTGATAATGTGCAGAAATCCTGAAAATAAAATCAAGAATTTAATGAACAAATGCAGACAACCACCAGAAAATATTCCCATTTCGACCTGAAGAACAATGTTTAAATAACAGAATTTTTTTTTACAATAATAAAAAGAGGCTTCGACGAATAAGCTTCGGTGAACTAGCTAGGGTAAAAGAGCTTAGGTAAGGGGTTTGGATGAAGAAGCTGCCGTAAGGGAGCTTGTGGGAAGGAGCTAGGATAAAGGGCTTGGATGAAGAAGCTTTGGTAAGGGAGCTTTGGTGGAGGAGCTGGGGTAAAAGAGCTTGGGTAAAGAAGCTTCAGTAAGGGAGCTTGAGTGAAGAAGATTGGGTAAGGAGCTTGTATGGAGAAGCTTTGGTAAAGGGACTTGGGTGAAAGAGCTAGGATAAAGAGCCTGAGGAAGGGGATTGGGTAAAGAAGCTTCGGTAAGGCTTGGGAAGCGGGCTTCGATGAAGAAACTTGTGTAAGGGGCTGGGATGAAGAAGCTTTGGTGCTAGTGTAAAGGGCTTGAGGGAAGCTTCGGTAAGGGAACTTGGGAGTATGAGTTTGGGTAAAAAAGCTTGGGTAAGGGGCTTGGGTGAAGAGGCTTCGGTAAGGAATCTTGGGTGAAGGAGCTTCATTAACAGAGCTTGGGTAAGGGGCTTGTATAAAGAAGCTTCGATAATCTGCAGAATTACTGAAAATAAAACTAAGAATCTAAGGATCGAATTTGGATAACCACCACAAAATATTCCCGTTTCAACCTGAAAAAAAGAAAAAAAATTTAATAAAAGAAAATAATTATGTTTTTACACAAACAAAAAAGAGGCTTGGATGAACAAACTTTGGTAAGGGAGTTTTCGTGAAATAGTTAGGGTAAAAGAGCTTGGGTAAGGGGCTTGTATGAAAAAGGGGCGGTAAGGAAGCTTGTGTGAAGGAGATGGGGTTAAGGGCTTGCATGAAGAAACTTTGGCAAAAGAGCTTTGGTGAAGGAGCCAGTGTAAAAGAGCTTGGGTAAGAGGCTTTGGTGAAGAAGCTTGGGTAAGGGAGCTCGGGTAAAGGAACTTGTGTAAGGGGCTTATATGACCGTTTTTTGAAATAAATGTTTAAAAGTTTGTATCGGTTCTACATGATAAAAGTCATATGAACGTCAAAACAACTAGAATAAAGTTACTACCAGCGCCGTCGCATGGCCGTTTTCAACACATGGGCCATTTTGAACTCTCACTGACAGGAGGCTGATAAAATGATATAAAATTGTGATATGCTGCCTTGAAGGCTGATTTCTTTTGGAAAGCCGATATCAGCAGTGTATCATTCTTACAATTGACATGACCTAACTTCAACTCACCTAACCTAACCTAACGTGGCCTTATATAACCCTTATCTTCCATCGCAGATTCTACTATTCCGCCAAAGACGTAAATTTTAACACGGTAAGTAATGCCTTTACAACGAAATTAACATGAACTTGCCTATTTTATATTCTCTATTTGACGATTTCTGGAAGAATGGGTGTATATATTGAAATCGCCAACGGACCCGATATAGGGGAAAGCAATCAGACTGAAGATATTTAGTCAATTTCTTTCACATCTCTTCAACTTAGATTTAATCAGAACATGAAACAAAATTGCAACTTGCAGGTAGTGAACTACAACGCTAAGAACATGACCACTTCAGAATTGAAATATTTTAAGTACGTGTCCTTATTGTGATCGCTGAAAAAGCAACTTAAAAAATGGAAGATCTCCTCGAAGTAACAGTGAAATATGGAAAACTTTGAGACACAAGTTACCAAGTAAGCTGCACAAATGATGACCGCAAAACCAAATTTTGAATGTTAATTTGAATTTCTAGACATTGCTCACAATGATTTCTGTGTTAACATTTACCTTTTTGACGGAATGGTAGCATCTGCGATAAAAGATAAGGGTTATTAAGGCCAGGTTAGGTTAGGTTAGGTGAGTTGAAGTTAGATCACTTCAATTATAAGAATGAGACTCCACTGATATAGGCTTTCCAAAAAAAATCAATCTTTAAGGCAGTTTATCACACTTTTATATAATTTTATTGAGTTTTTTTAGATTAATGTTCAAGGACAACGTGTGGGATCAATTCTGACAGCTAATTTGCATTCAGTATATCGAAAAATATAAGAATTGATATGCCTCATCTCCAGAAAAGGAAATACTAATTTTTTTGAGTTTTTTAAGGTTAGGGTGAAACGCTGACGTGCAGAGCAAATTCTGAAATCGTATACGGAGTCAGCACGGCTGTGTTATTGATTGAATTAAATGGGGTCTTTAACAAAAGTTCTTTGAGAATCTGCATGTTTGAAGTAAAAAAAAAATCGGCATAAAAAGCCACGTGACTTTTTGTGATAGAAAAAGGGTTGGCTGATACGGACGATCGCATCTTCTGAAGCTGACTGATCATTCCGCCGTCTCGTAATTATTATTCGTATTTTAATGGCCGCTGGTATGCTTCTCCTTTGAAGGTGAGGAGAAACGACTGCTCGAGACCTCTTATCTCTCTCCCTCTCCCTCTCTCTCTTTCTCTCTCCTTCTCTTCTCTCGAAGCTCCTTTCTTCTCCCCCTTAAGTGTAGAATTCCACTCCCCGCGTTTTCTGCGAGCTTTTAAAAATATTGGGGATTTCAAATACCGAAGGTCTTCACCATCGCGCGAGTGCACCAGCCGCACTGTCATTCGCTGCTGCTCCTATCAAATGCGGAAAAAAAATAAAAAGGGACGGTATTTGCTCGAGTGCCTACGGCAAAGCCATTCAATCAGAAAGCCAAGACTTCCATTTGTTCAGATTCTTTTTCTTCCTCTTGAGTCCCCGATATCGACGTGGATTGTGGCTGATGTGGGATTGGAAAGAGGGCGTTTTGTTTTTCTTAAAGATCCTCGGATCGTAAATTTCCGTCTCTCGAATCTTTCTCTTCTGGTGGAGCGAATAATACATCCATTGTAAACTTTTTAGAGCCCTACTCACAAGACTTATTTGGCCAATTGGCAGTTTAACCAATGGGGTACTTTCCGAGATAGAGGAGAGTTGGGCTACATTGATCACTAGCAATTTTAAAAGTTTTTTTTATTGATTTTATATTTTCAAATTGAATCAACAATTGCGTCGAGAAAGGTGTTAACATCGCTACACGGAAAACTGTCTAAAAAAGTTTGTTACAAGCAAGGAATTTTACGGTTGGACGGTTCAAAAATCGTTTCCAATTGGAATACGTAATATTGCGCAATATCAAAATTTGAGTACCCACGCAATGCGCTTTTTAACTAAGCTACTAGCCCTTTCTGGCAAGAGCTAAATTATCAAAAAAATTTTAAACAAAAATGACTTCTTTTTTCGGGAGAAATATGGAGGTGAAAGTTTAGGTGAATCTTCCAAATTAGATTTTTTTGAAAATTTGAATAAGTTGAACTTCCAAGATTTGATTTGACTTTTGGATACATTTTGTAATATTCTATGCAAATGAAGGTAATTTTATTTACAGTTAAATGTTTTTGTATTGAGAAAAACTTTTTCTCGAACATTTTTTTTTGTTCTGAAAATTTAACAATTTTGTTGAAAATTCGTTTCAGTTTTAGCTGAAAATAATTTTCTTAGCTCAAAATATACCTATTCTATTTCTTCTGCAAATTTATGTATATTTTTAGTATAATTGAAATAATATTTACAATAATTGTAAATTAGTTTTTTCTTTGAAAAATAATTTTTCATCTGAAATAGAACTCCATTTTTGTTTGAAAGCTTATCTTTTCTGGTTAATAATAATTTTTTTGTTTAGTTGAAAATTTAAATATTTCGTGAAAAAATCAGCATTCTTAATTGAAAATAAAATTTCTCCTTGAAAATTCTGTTTTTCAAAGTAAAAAGTCAACTGCCTTTTAAAAAATTTAACTTTTTAGCTTAAAAACTCAACTCTTTAATTGAAATTTTGTAATTTTGAGCAGAAAATTAATCATCTTTGTTGAAAATTTCACTATTCTATTTTTGGTTGAAAACTAATCTTTTTTTAGTTGAAAATTCAACTTTTGTTTGAAAATTTGTGTTTTTTGTTAAAAATTCTTCTTTTTAGATAGTTTTATTATTTTGATAGTGTGAAAAATTCCTGAAAATAAAACCAAAAATCCAGCGATCAAATTTGTACAACCACAATCAAATGTTCCCATTGAAATCTGAAAAAAAACTTTTTTTATTTTTTCCCAAAGGGAAAACATATTTTTTATTTTATTTTTTAGGGGGAAAGAAGGAAGATCTTTTTCAGATAGCAATGGGAACATTTTCTGGTGATTTTCCAAATTTTTTTGATAGATTCTTGGTTTTATTTTCACAAATTCTTCACATTATCTTGATTGTTGGACATTAAAAAGGATTCTAAATTTGATTTTAATCTTATCTAAATTTCTTAAATGTTTATTCGTTCGTCAAAGGTTTAACTACTTTCTTATATTCATACTTTTTGGTGGAAAATTCGGCTGTTTTTTAAAAAATGAATCCTATTGGATGGCAAATTCATCTTTTTCGACAGTTTAATGTTAATCTTTTTTATTAGAAAATTAGACCACTTAGTCGAAAATGCATCATTGTAGGTTGATGACTCAACTATTTGGCTAAGATACAAACACTTTGTATTATTTTGTTGAAATTTAATCTTTTATGTAGAAAATTAATATTTTTAATTTGAAAATTGTATATTTTTTTCTTGAAAGTTTGACTACTTGGTTCTTAATGAAACTGAAAAACAATATCTGAAGAGCAAATGGCAAATATCTCTATAAAAATGACTTTGAAATTGTTTCAGCTTTTTATCGGCTATGTGCATAATTGTTTGTCTTACGAATAATGATTGAAAATTATGTGAAAAACATTTTTTATCCCAGACAATTATTTTAAGATTTAGAGGCTAATCACTATGTTTTCAAATTCCGTAATCCATATAACCAGAAACAGTTAGTTCATGTACTCCACTACATTTTAGTAGCTAGTCATACAACCATTAGCATAGCCTAATCACTATCTCATCATTGCCAACAATTTGTGTTTTACCTAATTATTAATTTTTTTAAATAAATTATTGTCTTTTTCACAAATTGTTTAACTGGAAACATTCCTTAATTGGCCACTCATTCTACCAATTACCTTAGGTCTTTAGATAAGGAAGAAAGAATGGAAGATTACAATGTGTTTCTCGAGGGGCTTCTTTGCGGACAAACGAATGTAGCAATACCTCCATGAGGCTGTGCTGGATGGTCCGTAAATTAAGCAATTTGCTAATGATATTCTCACGTGGCTCGTATTTCAGTTTTCACGACTCAGCCCTGCCTTTAATGCGGTGCTACATCAGCCGATTCTAGACAAGGTGTATAGCAAATGTCGGTAGAGAGACCTCCTTGTCCTGAGTTCTTTAACGGCTGCAGTATTTTATCCTTCAGGAGAAACCGATAGCCGGTAGGTAAAGGTCAGAAATCATCGGATTGGTCCAAAAAAGAGTAGGGACATGATCAGTGGCACTTTATGTTTTACAGCCTCCTCCTCCTCCTCCTTCTCTTCCTTCTCCTTCTCGTATATATTTATACCACTCCCTATTGACGGCCTTACATTTTTCAATTCTACCAAAGAGACACAAAACAAGATATCTTATTTATCAATGTAAAGGTTCTTAATTTATTACTTTGCACTGCAAGAAATTTATTATTCTGAAGAAATAATTCAATTTGAGTCAGGAACATGCGAAGTAATATTTTAGAAGGATACTTGAAAGACCAATTCCGTTTTCAATGAGGCAACATTTCAAGAAAAGTATAGCTTACATGAGAGAATGATTTTTGATTTGGATTAGATGTATGCAATGGTTTGTTTGAATCTTACTTGAAAACTTGGACACATTGAATTTTCCCAAAAAGAAAAAATCTAGTTTAACATCAAAACGGTTTCATTTTCCTGGACAATACAATGTTTAAAAATCAAATTATTGCTATTGTTGGGAAAGAGAAGAATTAGGGGCTGAAAAAATAATCTTTTTAATCTGAGGAAGTGCAATTTTACCATAAACATCTACGATACAAATAAAACATTATCAATACTATCAGCAGAGTTTGTGAAATGAATGTTTTTCGAAGAATTTTTAAAGGTACCGATTTTTTTTATTTATTGAATTTAAGCAAAATGAGGTTTTCCTATAAATAATTCCTGCCCAGTAAGACTAATTAGACTTTGAAATATGTATCTTAGTTTTAAAAGCCAATTTATACTTCCGATCAGGGATTTTTTATAGGAAAACTGCAGATTGTTTGAACGATGTTTTGATGTTAGGATTTTTCAGAAATGTTAAACAAACAATTCCGCTTATTGAAAAGTTATCAGTTAAATCAACGCAGCTTGTGAAATCAAAGTATGCAAAGTAGTGGTTAAAGATATCTAAATTTGTTGCTGCAAAAAATTGAAAAATTGCAGAAACTCAAAGGCTATCTTAGAATAAAAACAAAACCCTTTTAAAATCCAAATGAAATCTATTTCCCAATGAACTATTTTATGTGCCATCATTAGAACACAGAAAAGCTCACGAATCAAAATTGTATTTCTGACTACCTCCTTTCCAGCACATTAGAGACAATTATCTAAGTAAATAAAAATGAGTGAGATAAGGGAAAAAAGTTTAATAATAAAGTAGGCTTCATCTCTATGTTCAAATAATTTTATTTCCTTTGTAAGATTTTATTTGGAATAAGTGAATTTGTGGGATGAATTAGTAAGGATTGATCTGGAAACTTGACTTTGAGTTTCCGTAATTTTGCAATTCAGAATTATGAATTCAAAATTGTAGACATCTTTAAAACTTAGTAGGCAAACTTCGATTTCATAAACTGTGGGTATTCTAATGATAACTTTTTACTTAGCGGAATCTTCCGTTTGTTTTAAATTTATAAAGCATCTTCAATATCAAAAAATTCTTCAAGCAATATGTAGTTTTTCTATAAACAACCCTTGTCGATGAAGTCTGAATTGGCTTCCAAACTTTTTTCCCCCTAGTAGTGTAAAAAAGAGAGAATGAATAAGGAAGGGTGAGAGGTTGGATTTGGTTGGCTCTTTCCTTTTTCTTTTTTTTTAGTTATATAATTGTGTCTGATGTGCCGGAAAGTAGGTTATCCGAAATCTAAATTTGGTTTGTGAGCTTTCTTGTCTTGTGATGCTGGCACACAAAAATGGTTAAAAAAAAGTAGATTCCATTTGGATCTAAACATAATTTTATTTTCTTTGTAAGATTTAAGTCTCATAAATTGAATTGATGACAAAAAATATAAAATGGTATGTGCAATTTTCGTTTGTTTGACATTTGCTAAAATTGTTAATATCAAACAATCCTTTTAGTAGTATGTATCTTTCCTATAAGCAATCACTGATGAGAAAGTATTAATTGGTTTTATAACATGCTTTTCCCTAATACTATAAAAAAGACAGAGGAAGAATAAGGAGAAATAAGAAGTTCTTTTCTCTTACATTTTCTTCTCTTCCTCTATTTTCTTTTGTTACGTAATTGTCAGTAGTTACGTAATTTAACGAGCGGTAAATGACGCAGTCGAAAACTTAATTTTGATTTATGAGATTTATTATGTTCTCATGTTATTAGATAAAATGGTTTATAATAAATAAGGATTGATTTTTTATTAACAAAACTTTATTCCCTTTGCTTGATTTGACTCTGAAAAATTTGATTGATGACATAAAAATGGATTGTACTGGTCACTGTTCATTTAACATTTCTAAAAATTGCTACTATAAAAAAATCTTTTCAGCAATCTGTAGTTTTCCTATAAACAATCCCTGGCAAAGAAGTATAAATTCGCTTCGAAATACACTTGTCCCTAGTAGTATAAAAAGTACAGGAAAAAAATAAGAAAGGATGAGAAGTTAATAATGGTCGACTTTTGTTTGTTCTTTCTCTATTTTCTTGAACAACATAATTGTTTCTAACGAGTCGGAAAAGAGATTGTTGGAAATTTAAGTTTTATTTTTGAGAATTTTTATGATCCATTGTTGGAAGATAAAATGGCTTATAAGAAAAAAGATAAGATTATATTCTTAAAAAATGTTATTTCCTTTGTAAGATTTGACTGAAAAATTTAATTGACGACATGAAATATGGATTGTTCTGGGCACTGTTTTTTTTATACTTATCAAAATTACCGATATAAAACATCCTTTAAGAAATATGTAGTTCTCCTATAAACAATCCCAGATGAGAATCTAAATTGGCTGCGAAACATATTTGTCCCAAGCAGTATAAAAAATACAGAGAAAGAATAAAGAAGGGTAAGGAATTGGTTTTAGTAGACTTCGTTTTTCGTTTCCTTTATTTTTCGTTATATAATTATCTCTAACGAGCGGGAATGAAGCTAATCTGAAATCTAGTTTTGATTTGTGAGATTCTTTATGTTCTGACGCTGGTACATAAAATGATTTATAGGAAACAAGATTAAGTTTTTTTAAACAAAATTTTAATTTCTTCGTAAGATTGAACTCTGAAAAATTGGAATAATTGCAATAAATATGTATTGTTCTGGGTACTGCTGATTTGATCTTTCTATAAATTGCTAATATTCGGAAATCCTTTCACCAATATTTAGTTTTCCTATAAACAATACCTGGTGAGAAAGTCTAAATTGGTTTCGAAACATGTTTGTCCCTAGCAGTATAAAAAAGACAGAGAAAGAATAAGGAAGGGTGAGAATCTAGTTTTGGTTGACTTCTTTTTTCTCTTGCTCTATTTTCTTTAGTCACATAATTGTCTTTAACGAGCCGGAAATGAGGTATTCGGAAATATAATTTTGATGCGTGAGACTTTTTGTGTTCTGATGTAGCTAGATAAAATAAATCATACGAAAAAAGATTTGATTTCCTTCTTAACAAAATTGCATTTGCTTTATAAGGTTTCATTCTATAAATTCAATTGATGACAATAAATACGGATTGATCTGGACACTGTTTATTTTAAATTTATAAAAATTGCTAATATCAGAAAATCCTTTCAGAAATATGCAGTTTTCATATAAAACATCCCTGATAAGAAAGTTTAAAATGGCTTCGAAACTTGTTTTTGACCCTAATAGTATAAACACAGACAAAGAATAAGAAAAGTGTAAAAAGTTGGGTTTGATTGCTTCTTTTTCGTTTTTTCCTTTTCCTTTTTAGTTATATGATGGTCTCTAAAGAGCTGGAAAGATGTAAGTCGATAACTTAATTTTGATTCATGAGCTTCTTTGTATTCTGATCTTAAAAGGATTTGATTTCTTCTGTAAGATTTTATTCTAAAAAATCGAATTAAGACATGAAACATGAATTGCTCTCAACACGCTTTGTTTTATATTTCTAAAAATTGCTAATACCAAAAAATCTTTTGACCAATGTGTATTTTTCCTTCAAACAATCCCAGGTAAGGATGTTTAAATTGCCTCGAAACTTGTTTGTCCCTAATAGTATAAAAAAGACAGCGAAAGAATAAGGAAAGAAAGAAACTTTGGTTTGAGTTGATTCTTTCTTTTTTTCTATAGATATATAATTGCCTCTAATGAGCGTAAAATTAGTTTGTCTAAAATGTAATTTTGATTTTTGAGCTTTATTGCGGTTTGATTCTGGTACGTAAAATGTTTCATCAGAAAGAAGATTTGATTTCGATTTAATGAGAATTTTATTTCCTTTGCAAGATTTGACTCTGATAAAGTGAATTGATGACATGAAATGTGGAATGATATGGACACGCTTTGTTCTTTTTAAATTTCTCAAAATTGCTAATACTAAAGAATTCTTTTAGTAATATGTAGTTTTTCTATAAACAACCCTTGATGAGAAATTGTACATTGACTTCGAAACATTATTTTCCCTAGTAGTATTTAAAAGACAGAGAAAAAATAAGAATGGGTAAGAAGATTATTTAGTCGCCTAATTGTCTATAAAGAGCAGGAAAGGAGGTAATCAAGAACCTAATTTTGATATGTGAGGATTTTATGTTCTGATGTTAGTAGATACAATGGTTTATAAGACAAAAGTTTTGACTTGTGCATAACAAATTTTTATTTCCTTTGTTAGATTTGAATTTGAATAATTGAATTGATGGTATGAAATATGGATTGTTCTAGGCATTGTTTATTTGATATGTCTAAAAATGGGAAATATCATAAAATCCTTTTCGCAATTTGTAGTTTTCATATAAGCAATCCCTGATGAGAAAGTTTAAATTGGCCTCGAAAAATATTTGTTCCTAGTATTATAGAAAAAGAAAAGAAAAAATGAGGCATGGTGAGAAGTTGCTAATGGCTGAATTCTTTTGCCTCTTCTTCTATTTTTTAGTGATATAATTGTCTTTAACGAGCCGGAAAGGATGCAGCAGAAAAATTAATTTTGATTTGTGAGATTTTGTATGTGCTGATATTGGCAGATAAAATGGTTAATAAGAAAGAGAATTAGATTTCGTTATTGTCAAAACTGTATTTCCTTTTTAACAGTTTACTCTTATAAATTGAATTGATGAAATAAAACATGGATTAGTATGAGCACTTTTTGTTTGTTTAAATTTTTTTAAATTGCTAATATTAAAAGATTATTATTATTATTACACCATTAAGCCGTTTCCCTTTCGGGGTAGGCGTGACTCACTCGGCGGGGGAGGGGAT
>JAWWLR010000166.1:31855270-31868775 GCA_035041075.1 Acraspis erinacei | reverse complement strand
CAACTATTTAAACATTTTTATTTTGAATAGAAGTTCATCTATTTTAAGAAAAATGGTATTTGTGTTTGAAAAAATGCAACTGTTTGGTAGAGAATTCAACAATTTTGTTAAAAAGTCATCCTTTTTAGTTAAAAATTTGTATTTTTGTATTAAAAATTCAATTTGAAAAGTAGATACTTATTTTCGTTTTAAGAATTCATATTTTTCTAGTGAAAAATCAATTGAAATATTTTTAAACAGAAAACTCAACTAGTTTTTTCAAAATTTATCTTTTTAATTTAAAAAAAACTATCTGGTTTCGCAGAAATGTAATTTTTAAAATGAAAATTTCACTTTTTGGTTAAATTTGAATCTTCTTTGCTCAAGTGTTTCACTATTTTGTTTGAAAGATTTGGTTGAATCAGTTTGTTATAAAATTATTTTTTGTGGAAGATTTATATTTTTAGATGAAAATTCTTATCTTTAATTGAAATTTTAACTGTTTTGTAAAAAAGCCTTTTTGCAGGATTGATCTTCTTGAGTTGAAGATTCTCCTTTTTTGGTAAATGAATAATTTTCTGGGTCTGCAATTTCATTTTTGTTGGGTGAAAATGCGTCAGTTTCGTTGGGAATTAATTTTGGTCTAAAAGTCATATTTTTGGTTTGAAAATTCAATTTTTTTAGAGAAAATTCGTCTTTTGGCTCGAAGGTTCAACAATTTGAATAAACTTTTATTTCTTCCTTTAATGAAAAATATTTATTTGTTGAAAATTCGTCTTTTTTATTTTAAACTTCTTTTTTTAAAAATAAATTTCATCTTTTTTATTGAAATCTAAACTATGATACTTTTTTGGGGGGAATTTATTTTATCTTTTTAGTTTTAAAATTCAAGTATTTTTTGAAAAGCCATCTTTAATAGTAGAAAAGACTTTTTGTTTAAAATAAATTAATAAATTTGAATATTTTACATATTTTTAGAAATAACTGTTTTATTCTGTTTATAAAAGATTCTACGTTAAAAAGTCAGGGAATTTTGAAAATGAAGTTCTTGGACACCCGTCCTAATTCTACTAGTAATAACTAGCAAAATATTTCTGTAAAATAAAAATTAAATACAGTATTAGGGGGGGGGGTCGAAATATGTTGTTACAGGGGGGAGGAGCGGTCTTAGAGAGGGCCTATAATGCGTTACGTAATTTAAGTACGGTCCCCAAGCTATGCAGTCTTCCAACCTACACTGAAAAAATGATTAGTTGAGCCAACTATTGAGTTAGTAAGATATGGTACTGCTACTTTATTAGTTGATACTACTATTTTATTAGTTGGTACAACCATTCCATTAGTTGGTACACCCATTCCATTAGTTGAAGCGCCTATTCAGTTAGCAGCCTCAACTAATTAAATGGCTGCCCCAGCTAACAAAATAGCCGTGCCATATCTTACAAGCTGAATATTTTTTTCAGTGTATAGTGTCTCAACCTATATTGTTCCAACCTATACAGTGTCCCAATCTATGAAATTGTCCCACCTTGCTAGAATAAACTATCAGCCTGTTCCTGCAAGAAAGAACTTATTTCTTATAAGTGCATCTGGAAAGTCGCTCTGTAGTAATAATTGTAAGACATAAATAGTCCGAGACGTATGAGCAGATGGCTTATCTACATCGTGAACTGAGTTTCATCGCGAAAGTCGAAGAAGCGACCTCTTTTTCGCAATACCGTCTTGTCCGTCAAGTCGAGGCAGTGTGGCGGTATTTTTCAATTAATTTTTTTCCCCGGTACCGGTAGAGCATGAAAGAGCTCTCTAGCTGAGAGCGAGAGGGAGCGCGTGGCACGAGGCGACTCGTATCGACAGCGACTTTGGTATCGTCCTAACATTTTTTTCTTTTTCGAATATAGAGTGGCCGAAGATCAATCAGAGGCGGCCTGTAATTAACGAGTTATGGCCGGGCGCGCGTTTGCATTAAGACGCGGCTTTTTGTCACTCCTCGAACGTAATTACCTCCGGCTGCAGACGGTCGGTTGGCTGCCGCGCGACGCGGCTCGACTCGAACTCGCCTTGAGGATCCTCCACCTCCATCTCCTTCGGACTCCTCTCCCGCTTCGATTGGTTATACGTGTGGGTTTTTCTTCTCACTACTCGACCGCCTTAAGGCGCCTTAAGTAAGGCAAGCCCGGGACTTATTCAAGAGGAGATCGCGCCCGTTTCGTGGCGAGCATAACGACGTCTAGAATCGTAATTAGTAGGCGTGAGCTTACGCCTACTGGACACTGCTTTGCGTGTCTCGCGAAAAACATTCGGGAATCCAGAAGCCGGGGGGTAAAGATCAATAAATTACTCGCCTTTGGGTAAAACAAGACTCTCTAGTTCTGAAAACACTTTTTGTTTAAGGAAAAAAATGTTCAAGAAAAAATAGATGTGAAGCAAATTCCCACAAATATCGAACGATAAGGACAAACCAAAATTTTTAAAAAGCATGTCAGATTTCTGAGAGAGTTAAAGTGCAAAATTTCTAAAAATAAAACCAAGAATCCAACGAAAAAATTTGGACAACCACCATAAAATTTTTCTATTGAAATTTAAAAAAGAGAATAATTTGTTCCTAAAAATGAAAAGAAAAAATTTCCTTATTGGACAAAAATAAAAGAGAGGAAAGAAAAATTAGAAAGCAACAAACCAAATCCCTTTTCTTCTCATTTTTATTTCTTTTGAGTTGTTTTTATTATTATCAAATCTCAATAAAAAAAATTTGTAAAAAATATTTACCAACATTTCGGCAAACACAAAGCACCCTTATCAAGGCAACAATAAATAAATATAAACAAAAATCGAGAAGGCAGGAACAGCAACAAAACCACGAAGCTCTCTAACCTGAAAACCGAGAATCAAAATCCAAAATATTCTTGGGTGTCAGGAAGAGAGCATCGTGGTTTTGTTGCCGCTCCTGCCTCCTCGAATATTTTTCATTTATTTTTTTCCTTGATAAGGGTCCTTCATGAGTGCCGAAACGTTGGTGATTATTTTTTACAAATCTTTTTTTATCGTGACTTGATAATAATAAAAATAAAAAAGCGGAAAGAAATAAAAAAAAAAGGAAGGGAATTTGCTTGGTTGCGTTCTCATTTTTCTTTCCTCTTTTTTTTTTGTTCGTCCAAAAAGGAAATTTATTTCTTTGCATTTTTAGGAAAACATTTTTGTATTTTTCAAATTTCCATAGGAACATTTGATGATCATTGTTCAAATTTGCTCGTTGAATTCATGGTTTTATTTTTAGGCATTTTGTACAATAATGTGGTTATTGGATGTTAAGTAGAATTTAAAATTTTATTTTAATCTTATTTAAATTTTTTGAATTCTAAGAAAGTTTTCGGAGCTGATTTTTAAAACATGCTTTCAATTTCCTTTTATAAATAAACAAATATTAGGTAAAAAATTTCCATTTCTTTTATTTGACATTCCTGGCTCTCGTCAATAACATCAAAAATCTTCAATTCATCTGATTTTTATAGATTAAAATTAGTTAAAGATGATCTAGTATTATATAGCAAACAAAAAAATGTTATAAAAAATTATTTTTTGAAAGAATGGTTTTTACGATTTTCCATAATTTTATGTTTTATTAAGGTTTTTTTTCTATGTAATTTTTTGAAATTAGGATTAATTAGATTTTATTAATTAGGTTAATTTTAGTCAACTTCATAATTTTTGGATTAATCTTATGATTTTTTTAAAACCAAATTAAAAAATAAATGCATTATTTGGGCATTTTTCGGCAAAAAAAACGGTTTTTTCAATGCAAGCTATTTAAGGTTAGAACTTTATGACAATTTCAGCAACATTCTTAACTAGTTGATGAATTTATGATTATTTAAACAAATTTAATAAACAATTGTATAGATAAGGAAATTTTTAAAAGAAAAATTCGTTTGATTGGATGACAGATTTTTTAATTAGGAACTTCATGATAATTTAAGAAAAGATTCATAATTTATTCATCAATTTTAAGAATTTGTATACAATTTAAAAAAACAAATGCATTTTTCTGGCATTCATGGACGGAAAAATTCGTTTTTTCGTAATTTAGTCTTTTAAGTTAGGAACTTAATGATAATTTAATGAACAATCATAATTATTTGATAAATTCTATGATATTTTATTTCATAGATTTTTAATAAGGATGCAGCTTCAGGGTAATCTATTTGTTTATTATTTTATTATTTTTCTTTTTTAATTTGTCAACTAATTCTGAATTTTGCTGAAATTATCATCAAGTACCAATTGAAAGGACTTACATAAAAAATTCCGTTCAAAGATGCGCGAATAATGCTTTTTTTCGTTCAATTCGTTTAAAAAAATTATAAAATTTATTTTTTGAAAAAACATCCTTTTGATCAAACTAGTTGAATTTTTAACTGAAATTATGAATCATTAAGCCAAAAATTAATTTTTAAGCAAAAATTTGAATGAAAGCGTTGCATTTTTAACCTAAAAGGATTAATTTTCAACAAAAAATATGATAGATGATACTTAAAAAAAAATGGTTATTCTAAATTAAAACCATTTGAATTAAACCAAAAAAGACGAACTTTCAACCAAAAATTTTGATGATCAACTGAAGCAATTTAAATTAAAAACAAAAAGTGGAATTTCTATTTTAACGAAGCAGTTGAATTTTCAAACATGTAATTAAATTTTCACTTTAAAACCAATCTTTAATAACGAAAAAAATGTAAAGAGAAAATTTGATTGAAAGCGTAGAATTTTTTCCCAAAAAGATTAATTTTCAACAATCATAGTAATATTTGATATTTTAACCAGAAAATTTAAATTCCAAAATAAAACCAGTATACCTTAAACAAAAATACGAATTTCCAACCAAATGCTGCAATCCTCAACTAAAGCAAATTAAACTTAAACCCAGCAACTGAAATTCTATTAAAAATTTTTTTTCCCCAAAAAGACCAATTTTTAACATGTAAATAAATTTTCAGACAAATAGTTAAATTTTCAAACGAAAAAATGATAAGTTTTCCACCCAAAATGTGAATTTTCAATAAAAAAGGTAATTTTTAATCTACACATTTCCACTTTTAACTAAAAAAAATTAAATTTCTACAAAAAGGATATGAATTGTCTAAAAAAAAGATGACAAAAATTATTCTAAAGGTTAAATAAAACAATTTTTGGCTGAAAAAAATTTTCATCTAAAAAGCATAGGTTTTTAACCAAATTTTGGAATTTACAATAAAATATTTGAATTTTTAAACAAATAATATCATTCAGAACCAAAAAAGAGGAATTCTAAACCTGAAATTTAAAATTGGACATTTTAAACCAAAAAAATGAACTTTTAATTTAAATTTTCAATTTATAATTTTAATTTTTAAGAAAAAAACGTGGAATTAAACCCCAAAAAAGAAGAAGAAGATCAATTAGTAACCAATGACGGAATAGTTAGATTATAATTTAAAAAATAGTTTTCAATAAAAAAAACTAATTTTCTACAGATCAGTTAAATTTTCTATCAAATTGTTGAATTTTGAAGGCAGCAAAATTTTCGACGAAAAGTTTGTATTTTCAAACAAGTAATTAAATGTTTAATTAAAATAAATGTTTCAGAAAAAATCTACTTTTTATCAAAATATAGTTCAATTTTCAACTAAAATTATGAATCATCAAGAAAAAAATATTTTTTATTTTAAGATTTGAACGAAAGCATTACATTTTTGAGCTAAACAGATTAATTTCGAACAAAAAATATAATAGTAGATATTTTAACAAAAAGCATTTTATTCTAAATTAAAACCAGTTAGATTGGACCAAAAAATAAGAATTTGTAAAAAAATCGTTATATCCTCAACTAAAGCAAATTAAATTTAGGCCAAACAGGTGAATTCCTATAAAAAACGTATTTTCCATCAAAAAACACGAATTTTCAATAAAATACATGCACTTTTGACAAATGATGTTAAATAATGAAATTAAATTCTACAAAAAGATATGAATCATAAAAAAAAAAATAAGAACAAAATAGTTGAGTTTTAAACGAAATAAATTTTTTGTTCAAAATAAATTTTTAACTAAAAAGCAAGAGTTTAACAAATATTTTAAAATTTTCAACAAAATATTAAAAATTTATAACAAAATAAACGTGAAAAAGAGGAAATACCCTTGCGGTAAATAATAGAAATTTTTATTATTTATAAACTAAGGAATAATAGTTTAATTAATATTCAAGTTTATTTTTAATACTTCTCAAATAAAAACCTAATGACTATGTAATTCATAAACGCTGATGTGTGCCCCCCCCCCGTTGTCAAATCATACAATTATGAAACAATGAAGAAAAAGAAACTAGTGAATTTGAAATCAAAAGAAGTTAGTTCGAATTTGAAGACTTCCGCCCGAGTTGTTCACACGCTTGACAGTGACGGTTACAGATCATTATCGATGCACTTCGCCAAGTGAGTCGACTTTACTTACCTATATCCTGACGCTCGATGTCGCGATCGTGACAAAAAATGACACATTTCCGGCGGATATTCTCTTCTTCCTTTTTTTCTCTCTCGCTCACTCACACACTCGAATCCCCATTTCGTAGCGCCCGGTTCCTTCATTATTTTGCAGTTAACCTTTTTTGCTTCTTTGCCGCTTCTTTCCAAGGATGATTTGCTATTTCGTTCTTCTCGCTTGCATCTGTTTTTGCGTGTGTGTGTGTGTGTGTGTGTGTATGACCACAGATGTGGGAGTGTGTGATCATTCGAGTCATTACGTGACGCCACAATCGAAAAGCATCTGTCGCCAGCATGTCGAATCAACTTTTAAATTAATCGATCGTTTTACGAGATTTTATTATATTGGAGAAGTTTTGGATTTTTATCTTAATTGAGGAATTTGCGTCGGTTTTAATGAGAATCAAAGTCACTAAACAATGTTTAAATAGTTAAAAACTAATTTTTTCTTTACTTGTATACTGAACATCAAAGAGGGGAAGGTAAAGAGTGGCTAGTCCACTTTTCTGACAAAATTGAATTGTCTTAAAAAATCTCTTTTGTCCAAAGGTAGGCCGACATATGTTTATTTATGAAAATAAGCCTTAACCAGTTTTTAATGTTTTTGAGCACCGGGCAGAAACTCTTATAGTTTCGGAAAGTAAGAGAAAGTAAGCAAAAATGATAGGAGGGGAAGTAAAGGCGGCAAGTAAGAGAAGAAAGGGTGAAATAAGGGGAGAGGAAGAAAGTAAAGTCAATAAAATAAGAAGTGTGTAAATAGGGAGAGTAGTAGAAAACTGACGGAGGAAGTAGATGTACTATGAGGACTAAGACAAGGAGCAGCAGGTGAAGAAAATGAAGTAGAAGAAATTAGGGATGTAAGTGGGATAAATTATGGTAAATGAAGGTAGTGGAACTAAAGGAAGAGAGGGAAAATGTAAGGAGGGGAAGTAATGAGAAATAAGGGGTGGGAACGTAGGGACAATCAGATAAAAGAAAGTAGGGGAAATGATGGAGAATGAAGGAAGAAAAAGTAGGGAAAATGATGAGAAATCAGCTGGAGTAGAGAAAGTGATGGAAATGAGTGGACGAAAATAAGAAGAAGTAGGAGAAATAAGAGGTGAGATGTAGGTAAAGAAGGTGAATTAGAAAAATTAAGGGTATGAAAGTAGACGAAATAGAATAAATTAGGGTAAATGAAGGGAGGAGAACTAAAGGAAGTGAGTGGACATAAAAGGAGGGGAAGGTAAAAGGTGGTTAGTCCACTTTTATGAAAGTAGACGAAATAGAATAAATTAAAGGCAAATTCAGGCAGGAGAACTAAAGGAAGTGCGGAGAAATAAAATCAGGGGAAGGTAAAGGGTACTTAGTCCCCTTTTCTGACAAAATTGAGTTGTCTTCAAAAATCTCTTTTGTTCAAAGGTAGGCCGATATATGTTTATTAATGAAAATAAGGCTTAACCCGTTTTTAAGGTTTTTGCGCATCGGGCAGAAACTCTTATAGTTTCGGAAAGTTAGGGAAAGTCAGCGAAAATGATGGGAGCCGAAGTGAGGGGCAGTAAGTAATGGAAGAAAGGGAGAAATAGGTGGTAGAAATGAGACGAGGGGAAGTAGGCGTAGTAGTATAATAAGAGAAAGGGTAGTAGGTGAAGAAGTTGAAGTAGAGGAAGTAGAAGAAATTAAGGATGTAAGTAGGATAAATGAGTGTAAATTAAGGGAGCGGAACTGAAGAAAGTGAGGGAAAATAAAAGTAGGGAAAGTAATGGGAAATAAGAAGTGGGAAATTAAGGATAATAAGTGGAAAGAAAGTAAGGGGTATGATGGAGAATGAGTGAAGGAAAAGTATAAAAAATGATCAGAAATGAGGTGGAGTAGAGAAAGTGATGGAAATGAGGGAAGGAATATTAGGGGAGAGTAAGAAGGAGAAGTAGGAAAAATGGGTTGAGAGAGAGTAGTTAAATTTAGAGAAATAAAAAAAGCGAAAGTTGATAAAGAAGGTGAAGCAGAAGATATTAGAGTAAATAAGTAGAAGAAGTAGGATTATTAAGGGCAACTTAGGGGAGTTTAAGTGGGTAACGTGAGGGTAAATTAATGGAGGAAGAGTAATGTAACGTAAGGGGAGCGTATTCAGTGGAAATGAGGGGAGCGCAAGTAGGAAAAAGGATAGAAACTGTAGGAAAGGAAAGTAGGGGAAATAATGGGAAATTTCGGGTGGCGTGGAGAAAGTGATGAACATGAGGGAGGAGAGGTTGGTAAAATAGAAGAAATAAAGGGTGAATAACTAGATAAAGAAGAGAAAGCAGGTAAAGCAGAAGAAATTAGAGTAGCAAACTAGAGGAAGTAGGATTATTGAGGATAAATAGGGCAAGTAAATATGATTAAAGAAGTAAATAAGGGCGTAAGTTTGGAAAGTGAGAAGAAATTAAAGGACGAAGAGGTAGTGGGAAATAAGGGGAGGGTGATTAGGGAAAATCAGAAGAGAGAGTCAGTAAGAAAAATGATAGGAAATGAGAGGAGGAAAAGTAGTTAAAATAAAGGGAAATATTGATTGGCGTAAAGAAAGTGATAAAAATGAGTGGATGCGAGGTAAATGAAGTAGGAGAAATTATAATAAGCAGAAAAAATTAGAGTAGGGAACAAGAGGAAGCAGGAATATTCAGGGTAAATAGGGTGTAAACAGGAGTATAGATGTGAATTCGAGTGTTAGTAGGGAAACTGGGGGGAAATTAAAGGACGAAGAGTAGTGAGAAATAATAGGAGGGAAATTATGGGACATCAGGGAAATTTAGGGGAGAGAAAATAGGAAAAATGATAGCAAATGAGGATAGGGAAAGTACAAAAAATAATGGGAAATTTCCGGTGTTGTAGAGAAAGTGATAGAAATGAGGGGAGGAAAAGTATCTCAAGTAGGAGAAATAAGAGATTGGGATGTAGTAAACAAAATTAGGGTACGGAAGTAGAGAAACTAGCATAAAAGAGTCTAAATCAGAGAAAGCAGATTAGCGGAAGTGAAGGCAAATAAAATAAGAGGAATTAATGTAAAATGGGGATGGGAAAGTAGGTGAAATGAGGGGAGAGTATGTAGAGTAATGAGGAGAGGGAAATGAGAGAAAATTATGGGAAAATTGGCGATGTAAAGGAAGTGAGGAAAATGAGGAGTGAGGATGCATGAGAAGTAGAGAAATGAAGTGGGGATACTGTTGGCAAATTATGGGAGGAGTATGATTGAACCAAATATATTTACTTTGTATCACTGATTTGTCTGCTGTAATAAAATAGTAAACTTATTATTAAAATTAATTTATTTCAATCAATTAAAACTATAGAAGAAATCTTTAAAAATGACTAATTCGACCAGTCGACGTTGCTGAATAGATCAATTCCTCTGTAATGTTAGAAAATAAATCTTTCGGTTTGAAAATTAGTTTTATTGGTTAAAATTTATACTGCTTTATTGAAATATAATTTTCCGAGTTGTAAATATTTTTTTTATTTAAAAATTAATTATTCCATTCTTGGTTAAAAGTTAACCGTTTTTAATCCAGAATTCATGTATTTGTTTTAAATTCGCATTTTTGGTTTGAAATATGAACTATTACATTTTTCGTTGAAAATTCAACTTTTCCTTGTTTTTTGTTATTTTTTTTGTGGCCCAGAACTAATTCTGATAATTAAAAGTTTCTCTATTCCATTTTTTATTTAAAGAACTACCTTTTTAGTTAAAAATTCTCTTTTTTTGTTAGAAAATTCAAATCCTTCGATGAAAGTTGAACTTAATTTTCAAAGATTTATTTATTTAGTTAAATATTTATTATTTCGATTAAAAATTCCTTTTGTTCATCGAACATGGAACAGCTTTGTTAAAATTTCATTCTTCGGGTTGATTATACCTCGTTTTAGTTTGAAATTCATCCTCTGGTTAAAAATTGAACTAATTTGTTCAAATTAAAAAAAAATTTATATTGTTAATTGGAAATTTAACTATTCCGTTCTTTGCAGAAAATTGTGTCTTGCTATATAAAACTAAAACTATTTCTCTTCAAAAATATTTTTTAATAAAAATAAGTTTCTCTTATTAAAAATTTAATTAATTCAATTTTGTTTAAAGAGAATGATTTTTTAATGTAAAAGCCACGTATTTTGCGGAAAATTGGTCTTTTTTCTGGTTGCAATATAAAATATTTCATGCCTTCTTGCAAATTCATCTTTTTTAATGAAAATTAAACTACTTTCTGGAAATTTTAACTATATTTTTAAACACGATTTCTTTCACTTAAAAATTCATTTCATTAGTTATAAATTGCTTCGTGTTTTTTGTAGCTAAAAATATATTAGATCAATGAAAAATTCAATTAAGCCATTTTTTATTAAAAAACTTATCTTCTCAGTTGAAAAATATATTTTTCACTTAAAAATTAATTTCCATCTTTATAAATTTATTGTTTGGTATTCAGAAATTTCTTCTGATAAAACTTTGACTATTCCATTTTTGATTAAAAACTTGTATTTTTAGTTAAAAATTATTTATTTTTTGTTAAAAATTCAATAACCTGCTTAAAAATCATATTTTTTATTTAAAATTTATCTTTTTCGTTGAAAATTCAATTTTTTGGATAGAAGTTCAACTCGTTTTTTAAAAGATTTATTTGTTAATTTACAAATTCATTATCTCAGTTGAAAATTCATCTCGTTGGTTGGAAATTTGACTATTTTGTTGAAATTTGTTTGTTTTTATCTATTTATTTGGTTAATTGAAAATTTAACTAGTAAATTTTTGGTTTAAAAGTTGCATTTTCAGTTAGAAATTCGACAATTTCATTACAAATTTATGAGTGCAATTGAAAATTCATCTTCCTGGTCAAAAATTTTAATTCTTGATTTGATAGTCAAACTATTTCGTTAAAAACTCATCACTGTGGTTGATAATTTGTCATTTTAGTTGAGAACTAAACCATTATTTTGAAAAGTAATTTTTATAACCGTAAGTGCGTCTTTTGCATTTTGGATAAAAATTTATATTTTTAGTTAATTTTTTTTAATTCAGCAACATGCTTGAAAATTATTTTTTTTTTTAAATTCCAACCCTTGGATGGAAGTTGAACCATTTTTGTTAAAGATTTATTTGTTTATTTAAAGATTCATGATTTCAGTTGAAAATTCATGTCGTTGGCTGGAAATTTGACGAGTTTGTTGAAAATTTTTGTTATCAATTTATTTTGTTAATTGAAAATTTATTTATTTATTTTTTTATTCAAAACTAATATTTTTAGTTAATAAATAAACAATTTTTTTACAAATTTAATTGCGCAATTGAAAATTCATCTTTTTGGTAACAAACTTAAATCCTTTTTTGATAGTAGAACTACTTCGTTGGAAAATCCTCACTTTGGAATATATTTTTTTTCGTTGAGGACTAAACTATTAATTTAAAAATTAATTTTCATAACTTTAAAAGCGACTTTCCTATTTTTAGTTAAAGATTTATATTTCTCAGTTGAAACCTTAACTGATGGTTGAAAATTCATTTTTTTTATAATCTTCGGATAATTAAAAATGACAAATATTTTATCACCAAGTAAAATTAACTAATTAATTTTCATAACTTTAAAAACGACTTCTCTATTTTTGGTTAATGATTTATATTTCTCAGTTGAAACATTCACTGTTTGGTTGAAATATCATTTTTCCTATAATCTTCAGATAATTTAAAATGTCAAATAGTTTATCACCAAGTAAATTTAACTAATTAATTTTCATAACTTTAAAAGCGACTTCTCTATTTTTGGTTAAAGATTTATACTTCTCAGTTGAAACCTTAACTGTTTGGTTGAAAATTCATTTTTCCTATAATCTTCGGATAATTTAAAATGTCAAATAGTTTATCACCAAGTCAAATTAACTAATTCGTAAATTCAATTTTTACTGATTTGTCTGTTCGAATCCGTATTATTTGAATTAGTCAAAAACTGACTCTAAATAAGTCACTTTTGACTGATTTTAAAATAGAGCGTATTTAGCCTAAGCGTCTTTTTCCATGTCTGAAACAATTACACGTTAGATATGAATCAAGATCGATCAAGAGGAGATAATAAACCGCGACTTTCGCCGCTTTCTCTGAAAAGGACGCTGAAATCGCATCAACGATTTGCTAAAATTGCGAAAGAATTAAATCTATTATATGGCGAAAACCATCGCGCGTTACGCTTGGAGCGAGTGAGACGCGTTACGCTTGGGACGAGTGAGACGCGTGGAGCTCGTTACGCGTGTGTACACATAAATCATTCGACCAGTGCGAGTAGAACATAGTAGCCGCTTGCAATTGTTATGCTAACTACTCACCAGTATCTGCTCTTATACATACAGATAGTCTGAATTTCCTGCCCGACCACCTGTTACCCCTTCTGACAACCATTTCTCCTTGTATCGTATTTTGGCTCCCTCATCGAATTACAAGATTATTTTAAAACCATTTTAAATTGGATCTGGATTTCGAATTAATAGGATTATGATTTATTACATTAAGGAACGCCAATTAACTGCGTTACCACTTAAGGATTTTTTTTGACATCCCTGATGTAATAAATTTTCTTGCGAAATCACCATTTTTTCCTATCTTTTGATCGAATTTCGAGCATCGTTGCTTTTTTAGTGGAAAAGGAAGATAGGTGTAAGACGAAACTTCGGTTGTTCACAAAGTTCGGCGGAAGCCACCCTACCCCTACGGCCAACCATTATGGACGACCAAAATTTTATCTTATAAAATTTTCGCTTTGAATTGAATTAATTTGCATTAAATTGCATTGCAATTAAATTTGCATTAAAAACAGTATATTTAAATTTCTAATTGACAAAATAAATGAGAAAAAAATTCTTATTTATAACATTGAATGTTTATATTCTCAATTACAAAATAAATTTAAAACAATAAAAAACGAATGTTCAACAGAACATTAAATTTTCAACAAAAGACATGAATTTTAAACGTTAATTTTTGAGTGGATGAACCTTCGGTTGTCACACATTGGATGGCGGAAG
>JAWWLR010000166.1:31827537-31840294 GCA_035041075.1 Acraspis erinacei | reverse complement strand
AGATCGAAATAAGGATCTTTTTTCATAAAGAAACTTCTATCAATTGCTTGTCTTAATACGTAACACCTTGCAAAATAATTGGTGCGTTTCTGAAAAAAGATTCTTCTTTCGATCTTTCTGGTAGCTTAAGGGGAAAGCCCCCGCTCGGAAATCAGATGTTCTGTGGTTCGATTCGTAGAGGAGCGACGGAGACGATACAGATTCATTGTAAAATGGAAGAAATTTTCATAATCTTTTTTCCATAACAATGCCCAAGTTCATCGGAATTTTCACGCGAATTTTCAAAACAAAGACGATTCCTTTTTATAACAAAATTGTTGAATTTCTGACAAAATGGATGAACTTTCAACCAAATTCTTAAATTTTTTACTAAAATTATGTATCGCCAGCAAAAATTATTTCTCAACAAATTAGTTTAAGTTTCAAACGAATAGATGAATTTTCAACAACAAAAATAGAAATTTAAAAAAAAAATTTAACGAGCAAGACTAATTTTCTACCAAAAACGACAAATTTTCAAAAAACATGTTAATTTTCGACCGAATAATTGAATTTTATACCAAAGTCGGGAGTTCAATTTTTAATCTAAAAGAAGCTAGTGGGTTTTTCTCAAAAAATTACTTTTTCACACAATTGTTGGATTTTATATAAAGTTTTATATAAAGTAGATTAATTGCTGAACAATTAATCGAATTTTTAATGCAAAACATTAATTTTTAACCAAGAAGATAATCTTTCTACCAAAAGCAAACTATGTTTACAACAAAATGCTTGAATTTTTAACCAAAAAATCGAATTTACCACCTAATAAGGAAAATTGTCAACCAAAAATGGAATATTTTCATTGCCATTTTAAAAAATTAATTTTTTAAAAATTAGTCTTTTACCAATAAAAGACTCATTTTCAGGAAACGAGTGATATTTTCAATGAAAATCTCCGGATTTTTAACCAAATATGTTAATTTTTAAACAGTTAATTCAACTTTCAACAAAAAAATCGAATCTTTAAGGAATATTCTTCATTTTCTAAAAATAAACAAAATACATTATTTATCCAATAAGAAAGACATATTATTAACAAAAAAGGAAACAATTACATTTTTATTTTAAAAAAAACTGAATTCAAAAAGACGAATTTTCAGAAAAACTGGTTAATTTTTGCCCAAAAATTACTTTTTTTAACAAGATTGGTAAATTGTTTATAACGTCGATAATTTTCTAACCAAAACATTAAATTTATAACAAGAAACATTCATTTTTACACACAAATTAATTTCCTAACGAAAAAATATAATTTTTAATACAATGCATGAATTTTCAACCAACAATTTAAATTTTCAACTAAAAAATACAAGTTGTCCTTCAAAAATAGAAAACAAATATTTTCAAATAAAAAAATTAATTTTTTACCAAAAGAGACGAATTTTTAACAAAATATATGAATAATTAACGGCGAAGTTCTTGTCAATAAAGTAAATGAATTTATTCTGAAAATAAGGATTTAAATTTTGCATTCCAAAAATAAGAATCTCCCAAATGACTAGTGAATTATTCCCAGAAATGACTTATCGCAAAATTGTTAGATTTTTGACAATAAAAAGGAATTTATAAAAATTCAAATAGTTACATTTTTAATTTAAAAAATTATTTTTTATACGGTATGGCCAACAAAGGGTAGCGGGTGGGGGTATATAAATATCAGCAAATAATAAAAACTTCTTTTATAAAAATTAATCTAATCAATAGAAAATTTAATTTAATTTTTCGATTACATAGGATACAGTAATTTTGAAGGGAAAATTAAGGGATGTCGAAAAATGAGTGAGTTGTTGCGTGCAAGAAGTGCGTGATCAACTGATTGATTTTGAGGGATGCTGGAAGCATCAATGAACAGATTATTTATTATCCTAGGTAGAATCCAATTTCGACTCGTTTTCAGCAGATGGAGATATCTCGATGATTTTCACATACTAGGGGGGTCTATCGATTACATCATTTGGTGAAGCCCAATGGTCATAAATTGTTCCTAGAAATTACTAGAATAAGAAAATAACTCAATAAATAAAAAAATAAAAAAAGTATTTTACAACTAAAGCTATGTGTTAGAGTATTATTATTGTGTATTATTAGTGTGCATTATTAACTAAATAATAATATTAATAATAATAATAATAATTCCGAAAATTATTGCTTGAATTTAAAATAGAAATAATTTGAATTAAAATATTTCTGGGCGAAGAATTTTTTATTTTTTGATTTTATTATTATTATTATATTATTAGGGTACTATAGAGTAACTATTTGCACCCCTTCCACTTTTCGTCACAGATCGTCACACCAAGCTTGTACCATCCAGGGTGACATCAAAAGTACAAGCACCCCCCGTCCCTTTAGTCAAATTTTTTTCCGATTTCATATTATTAATGCCTAAAATTAAATACAGAACATACAAATATAATATTTTATCTAGATGATACATTTCCCATGCAAAAAGAAAAATTTTCAACGAAACAGTTGAAATTATAAGGAAAATAGGGACGACAGAAAAATCCCGAAAAATAAAATTCCCGGCAGTGTAAAATTCCATAATAATAAAATTTCGAATAATAAAATTGCCGAATTATAAAATTCCTAAATTGGAAAATTCCCGAATGATAAAATTCACGGGACGACTGAAAAATCCGGAAAAATAAAATTGCCGACACTGTAAAATTCCCGAATTAGAAAATGCCCCAGTAATAAAATTCACGAATAATAAAATTGCCGAAAAAAATACCGAATTGGAAAATTCTCGAATAATAAAATTGCCGAAAAAAATACCGAATTGGAAAATTCTCGAATAATAAAATTGCCGGAAAATAAAAATGCCGAGTTGGAAAATTTCCGAATAAGAAAATTCTCGAATAATAAAATTTCGGAATGATAAAATTCTCGAATTGGAAAATTCCCGATAGAAAATTACCGAATTGGAAAATATCTGAATTGGAAAATTCCCGAATTTAAACAATTAAAATTTTGTTATAAATATTTTTTATAACGATTTAATTTTTGCGAACGCTTTTTGTATTTTTTTAAATACTATGCACAGTAAAAAAATTCTTCACCCAGAAATATTTTATTTAAAATTATGGTTCTTTTAAATTCAAACAATAATTTTCGAAATTTTAAACATTAAAAATAAGTTAAAAAATAAATATTCATAATTATATTTGTAACCAATAAAACATATTTATAACAAAATTTTAATTGTTTAAATTCGGGATTTTACAATTCGGGAATTTTCCAATTCGGATATTTTATAATTTGGCAATTTTCTGTTGGGAACTTTATTATTCGGGAATTTTATGATTTCGGAATTTTTATTATTCGAGAATCTTATTATTTGGGCATTTTACTATTCGGTATTTTTAATTTTCGGCAATTCTATTATTCGCGAATTTTAATGTTTGGGTATTTTCCAATTCGGTATTTTTATTTTTCGGCAATTTTATTATTTGGGAATTTTATTTTTCGGGATTTTTAGGTCGTCTCATAAAATAATTAAATTTTCAAAAAACAGTACACATTTTTAATGACATAATTTAATTTTCGACCTAAAAAGAGAACTTTCAACAAAATAGATATATTTGTTATAAAACAGTTAAATTTTCAAACTGTAAAGAGAAATTACAAATAGTTAAATTTCACAGTCAAGAAGATAAATTTTCTTGAAGGCAGTTGAACTTCCAATCCAAAAAGACGAATTTTTTAATACAGTAATTAATTTTTCAACAAAATAGTTGAATTTTTAAGTAAAATAATCAATCTTCAAAAAACAAAAACAAAATTTAACACTATAAGTTCTAATCTCAAACAAGTTGTTAATTTTGTATAAAAAAACATTAATTTTCAACGAAAAATATAATAATTTATATTTCAACCTAAAATGGATTTAGATTTAAAATAAAGAAAAAGTTATATTTAACCAAAACAGACGAATTTTCAACAAAATAATTGAATCTTTTACCAAAACAGATTAATATTCAGCCAAGCAATTGCATTTTTAACTAAAAGAGATTTCCTGCGAAAATAATAGAATTTTGAACAAAAAATATTTAAAATGTAAGAAAAACCATAGCATTTTAAAGTTAAATAGTCGATTTTTTTTTACTAAAAGTTATAAATTTTCAACTTAAAATGGTATAGTTAAATTTGCAGCAGAGAGAATTGACTTTCAACGAAAAAAACTAATTTTCAAAGAAACAGTTCAATTTTTTACTAAAAAGAAGGATCTTCAATTAATAAGATAAATTTTTAACGAAGATGTTCAACTTTGAACCATGTTGTTCAATTTTTCATGAAAAAAACATTTATTCTTAAAAAAAATATAACATTTGATATTTAGACAAAAAAGATTTTCCTCTTTCGGCAAAATGCTTGAATCCTTAAGCAAGTCAGATACATTTTTAGTCCAACAGTTCCATTTTGATTAAAAAAGAGAAAATGTCTACTAAAATAAATTTACCTTCGAATATATAGCCGAATTTACAACTTGCAACTAAGCAGTAAAATTTTTAATTCCAAAAATTAATTTTTCACCTGAAAATACGAATTTTCGACTAAAAAATGTCGATTCTTAACCAACAAAGGAAGAGTTAACTTATTTGATAAAAATGAATGTTTAACAAAGTAGTCTAACTTTGAACCAAGTATTTGAAATTTCAAGTAAAAATAATTACATCAATTTTTATATAAATTAAAATAAAAGATTAAAATTTTAAGTTAAAGGAATTAATCTTTAAGCAAGGAACCAAATTTTCAACAAAATAATTAGTTTCTAGCCAAATGGTGGATTTTTTCAAGAATAGAATTTCAAATACAAAAAGAATAATTTTAAAGGAAACAGTTAAATTTAAAATCTAAATTGTTAAATTTATTTTTAAAAAACAATAAATTTTTTATCAAAAATGAAACAGTTATATTTGTAGCTAGAAAAAATTTATTTAAAAAAACATCCAATTTTCAACTAAAGATATGGATCTTTAACTAATAAAATACATTTTTTTAAAGTTGAGCTCTTAACACATTAGTTAAATAATCAATTAAAAAATGTGAATTCTTAACAAAAAATATAATAAGAATTTTCAACGAAACACTATCTATGTCTAACCAATAATGTTAGCGTTGAATTATTAGTTTAAAAAAATAATGTTCAAAAAAGTAGTTCAAGTAAAATATATAAATTCTCACTAAAATTAATTACTTCAATTTTCAATAAATATATGATATGAGAATTCTAAACTAAAGAAATTAACTTTTAAGCAAGGAAACGAATTTTTAACAAAATAATTAATTTTTAATTAAATAGTGGATTTTTTAAATGAATATAATTTCAAACACAAAAAAAATTAATTTTAAACGAAACGGTTAAATTTAAAATCCAAATAGTTAAATTTTATAATAATAACAAAAAAATTAACTAAAAATAAAACAGTTATATTTGTAGTTAGAAAAAATTATTTAAAAAAAGAACGAATTTTCAACTGAAGATAAATTATAATAAACTATGAATAAATCTTCAACTAATAAAATAAAATTTTAGCAAATCAGTTGAGCTCTTCAAAAAGTTGTTAAATAATCAATTAAAAAAAGGGAATTCTTAACAAAAAACATAATAGTTATTAACTCAATTAAAAAGATACTTGATTCCTTAACCAAAACAGCTTCTTTTTTAGCCAAACAAAACAGGAAAAAGTTCCACAAAAAAATGATTTCTTAAGCCAAGAAAACCCATTTTTAAGAAAAGAGTTAATTTTCAACCTATTAGTTAAATGTTCTACAAAAATAATACAATTTTAAAGACAAAAATATGAAATAAAATCAATAAAATCAAATTTTAAAGCTAAGTAGTTGAATTTTCAAAGATTAGAGATGAATTCTTAACGAATAATGCAGCACTTCAATTTACAAAATACTAAAATACTTAAACGTAAAATTTTTAAAATTAATTTTTAAATGAAAAAAACCAATTTTTAACCAAATGGTTCATAATCTTCAACAAATGAAATGAAGGTTTAACAAAAAAGGTCAATCAATTAAATTTTCAGTTAAGAAAATTAATTTTACAATCCACTAAGCGAATTTTCAACAAAATAGTTAAATCTTCAACGAAAAAGGAGAATTTTTTAATATAAAAAGAAGAATTTTCTAGCAAAAATGTAATAGAAAACGTGTGGTGGACGTGTGGTGGACGTGCGGTTTAAGACGACCGCACGTGCACGGTATCGTCACAATTTAATATTTCAGTTTCAATTTGTTTCAAGGTTTTTCAGATGCAAGATGTCACGTATAAACTTGAGGTCGATGCAGATATCTCAGAGCAATAAACGTGTTATAAAATGTCAAAATTTAATAATTTCTCGCTTATTTGAAGGTCCTTTTATGCTGGCCTGTGCGACCGGTGGTCTGTGCACCGGTGGCCTGTGCGACCGGTGGTCTGTGTGACCTCAGATCCATTTTAGTGAAAACATAAAATTACATCCATGCTTAAAGATCAAGTAGTTTAAAATTAAATAAATTCACTATTTTGCAATGGTGATACAGATCAGGGAATTTCAGAAAGTCAGATAAAGTCAGGGAAAGTCACGAGATTTAAAACTGGTCAGAAAAAATTAGGTAAAACCTGACAGTGAGAGAAGTTTCAATAAACTGATTTGAACTTGATTTCATTATTTTGTTGAAAATTTAAAATAATAAAAAAAGTTACAAAGTAAATGAAATTTTTTTAAAAATTGATCTATTTTGGTAGAAATTGGAAGTTTTTTGGTTAAAAATCCCAATTGTTTGGTTGAAAATTAATGTTTTTTAGTGGAGAGTAAGACCACTCTGTTCTAAAAAATTTTTTTTATGTTTTGATAATTAATCACTGTTGTTGAAAATCCCTTTCTTTTTGTTCAAAATTTAACTATGAAGTTGAAAATATATTTTTTTAAGCGAAAATTGCAATATTCCATTCCCAGATGAAAATTCATCTGTGTGACTGCAAATTTAACTATTTCGTTAAAAAATTATTTTATTTCCTTAAAAATAACTTTTTTCTAGAAAGTAACTTTTTAATGAAAATTAATTTCTGATTGAAAATTAATTTTTTAGTGAAAATAATTTTAATTTTAATTCAGGCAGCAATTCAAATATGTTTTTTCTCATTTTCTGAAACTTCACCTTTTGGATAAAAATTCATTTCTTTGGTTTAAAATTGGTTTTTTTATGATAATTTCTTTTTCCAAGTGAAAATTTAACTAATCTATTTTTTTGAAATTGATCTTTCTTATTTGTAAATTCATGTATTTATTTGAAAATTTGCCTTATTTTGTAAATTAATATTTTTGGTTAAAAATTCAACCATTTTGTTAATAATTCAATTTTTGTTAAACAGTTCAACGTTTTAGTTAAAAATTCGTTTCTTCAACTCACAATTTAACTATTCCATTTTCGGTAGAAGATTTATCTCTTTTTTATATATATTTATAATATTTGGTTAAAAATATATCACAATGAATGTGGTTATGATTGAAAAAATATTGTGTTTCAATTATCCGACATTTAAGAAAAAAGTAACAAATTAGTATGGAAGTATTGACCCGGACCACATAAATCTTCTGATATGCGGGTCCGGAATGCAATTTATTAAGTTGTTATAAATTCCAATGTTCCTTCATATACCTGTATAAGCTAGATAACAAAATTTTATTTACTTATTTAATAAGAAATTTGTTTGTGCGACCGGAGGTCTGTGCGACTTTCGGTTTGAGCGAATGGTGGTCTGTGCGACCGGTGGTCTGTGCGACCTCAGGTCCATTTTAGTGCAAAAGTAGTTTAAAATTAAGTAAATTCCCTATTTTGCAATAAATATTGAAAGAAAATAAAAAATTAAAATTTTGGGAATGTTTGTAAGTTGGGTTATACTTTCGGTCTGAAATGAACTTCCCACAACCATATAACTCGTTTAAACTTCTCTCTTCCTCATTATCCCGGAAATGTAATTTTGACTCATTTTATTGTCCTGCATCGTTGCAAAAATGTTCGACGCCTTTATTTTCATTGAGGGTTGACGCCAGGGGCACGATACCGAAACTTTTGGTCACGAAACTTCCTCTTGCGATGGGACGCGTCGACAATGGCACGTCAGGCAATGCACGCCACCCTTTTCTTTCAGTAGTGTTTTTTTAAAGTGACTGTCTAAACCCCCTTAACCACTCTATCAAACTTTCCTGTTTCTTACTCGAAAAAAAATTAATAAATGAAAAAAATCATAAACAATGAAAGTTAAACGCAAATTAAAGAACCACCTTTATTAATTAATTTCCAAACTCTTTTTTCTTCTTCGAAAACAAAGTGTAAAGTTGGAAAGGGTTGGTACCAAGGTGTCATGGAGCTGTTCCTTCGTAAGCAGGAAATACTTGAGCAGTAAGAAGAACCATAATCACCCTGGGACGTGAATTTAATTACTTTTCATACTTTTCGTGCGGCCGGGTGTTGACGGTCTGTTTGTAGTGATCGTCGCCGTCGCATAGCCAGTGCGACGTGTGCTGACTCGACTTTTAAATAAACGGCTGTCTTCCCCTTTGATTTTACGATAATGGGTTTGTTTGCATTCCAATTTCAAGAAGTTTAACGACGTTCTCCTCCGTCCTTGCACGAAGTCCGCCCGCTTGACGAAACCTCGCCAACCGCGACTCACCCCTTTTTCATTTCGGCAACGATGGGGGTAGCGAACGGTTGAGAAAATCAGAGAAACACTGATTGAGTTGTGATCAAAAGGATGACAAAATAATAATAATAAATATGGTAATAACAATTTTTCATTTATATTTTAGGGGTCAGAGTGCCTTCCTTTTTCACTACCCCCCCCCCCCCTCGAATTTGAGAAAAAATCTTAAATGGGGATGTTTGACCCAATTTAGCCTTGGGAAGAAATTCTTATTGTTTTGATCCAGTGTCTGTTTTTCGTTGCACTTTTCTTTTTATGCACAACTTCACCTCGTAACCTGGTCGACATTACCTCGCATCCGGGCCGACTTTACCCCGTATTCTACCCAAGTTACCTCTGATCGTATTTACCCTGTATCCTAGACGAGTTTTCCCCATAGAATAGCCAAATTTACCCCGAATCATAGGCGATTTTATCCCGTACGTTAGATAACTTCACCCTGTACAATAGTCGACTTCGCCTCGTTCCATACTGGGCAAAGAAAACGTCCGTGGACAAATTGATTTTCAGAAGACAATTATTAATCCATTTTAACTTATTTTTTTTTAATGAAAGCTAATACAATTTTGAATTGAACTACCCTCGCCGATTTTTAAATGTTTGTTTATTATTTTTTTAATTTAACAACAAAAATTTCAAAAAATTGATTTTTAAAGTATACCGGTTTTACAAAAATTCTAGGATTCAATCCAAAATACATAGAGATATGACAGCAACTATCCAAAAAAGATGTCTAATAACAATGAAATCTTTTTTTAATTGATTGAATTTGGTATAAACAAATCAGTGGATGAAAATGGGTTAGTGGAGATTGGCGGCGATTCATCACTTGATTCGATCTAAATTTCAACAACTCATGGACAAAAGGAGGTTTTTAGTTGAATTATTAAAAGTTAATAAATAATTTGTTATTTTAACAGTAATTTTTATAAACAAATATCCATATCTGGTATTTTTATGGAATAAATAAAGTTCTTTCGTTGGACTCGGTCATATATTCAATCTCGATTTTTTCAATGCAATTAACTTTAAATAACTAAATTCTAAAGTTTTAAGAAAATTAAGAAATTTTGAACCAAAGTTAATTAACAAATGAACTCTGTTTTTGATAGTTCGAGAACGATCCACTATTTTTATTTTTATTAACAATGTAGTAAAAAAAATTTTCTTGGCTAATGCTTTCCAAAACTAAAATTTAGTTTTCTTGTGGAATATAATTAAAATAACTTAGCAATAATTCCGTGTTAAAAAATGTGTTATTAACAGTTGATTATACAAAAAAACAAGCTGAAATGCTAAAAAATACATCAAATATGAATACATAAATATAAATACACAATTAAAAATATAAATATATAAATACATAAATACATAAAATTATAAACATTTTGTTTAAACAATTGTTGTTTACAATAATAAATTGTTTAGTCTCATCCAAATTTTCTTAAAAATTGATGAGTTTGTTCTTTGCAGTTAATTGCATCTAAAAAATCAATTGTGTACATCCATAAATAGCCAAATAGTTAACTTGTTAATTAAAGTAGTATAAACAATTATTAATTTTTATTTGGTGGCCAAATATTATACTTAAGTTTTATTTCTAAGTAATATGGGATCGATTCCACAGGAAAAAACATTATTTTTTCCATCAAAAATAATTGATATGGATATTTGTTTATAAAAATTACATTTAAAATAATAAATTGTTTAATAACTTTTATTAATTCAACTAAAAAACTTTTTGTCCATAGATTGTTCAAATTTACTGCTAATCAAGTCACGAATCGCCGCTAATCCCCACGAAACCATTTTCATTTACTTATTTATTTATAACAATTTCAGTCATGTACGTACTTTTGATTGAAACAAAGAATTTTTCAAAAACAGGTATACTTCCAAAGTAAATTTTTTTCATTTTAGGTAGTAAATATACAAAAATTTTCATTTCAAAAAAGAAAAGATAACATCGGACCGACTTTAGATTTTTTTAGAAAATTTCACCACTAAATTTTGAACACATTTATGTGGCCATATATTTTTTTTAACTTTTATGTTATTGCACACAGTGAAGAAAAAGTCGATTTTTTCTTTTTTTTGTTTGCTTATATTCGTGAAATTTTTTTCTACGAT
This sequence comes from Acraspis erinacei, assembly GCA_035041075.1. NCBI lineage: Eukaryota > Metazoa > Arthropoda > Insecta > Hymenoptera > Cynipidae > Acraspis > Acraspis erinacei. Next base: position 31,829,415 of record JAWWLR010000166.1, on the reverse strand, counting down.
CAGCCTTGGCAGACTTTATTCCCGGGGGTATTAGAAATAAAAAAAATATGGCATTGGTAAGTTAATTGTTATAAACAAATGAACTTAACAAATAGTCTACACTATGGACTCTTCGTTTGGAAAGTACATTTTTGCATTAAAATTACTTGCTTTCATAAAAAAAAATAATGAACAATCACAAAAAATTTTCATCCGATATTTTTTTATTAATTTAATAAACAAATCATATAAACAAATGGCCTGTTAAATTTAAAGAAAATATAATGTAAAAATTATTAGAATGCCTCAATAAAAATGACTGTTTAATGCTTCCTATGTTTTGAACTGAATAAATGTTAATTTATTTTATTAAAACTAATAATTTCTGCAATTAGTTTAAAAGTTTAATAATAAATCAAATTTTAAGAAATACAATAGTTTGAAAAAAGATATTATGTAAGGATTATTTGAATTCTTTAGTGAAAGTTATAGTTAAATGCTTCTAGTATAGTGAAATAATTAATTATTTATTAACTGTATAATTTTTTTAAAATATTAAATTAAATAAAGATTAAAAATTTAGTTTCTTAAAATTAGGTCACATAAATTGATTATTTATTTGAATATCATATGACTAAAAATTCAATGTGTTAAGTAGAAACTTATTTCCAGTTTGAAATTTCATATTTTGATAGTGAAAAGTCAGTTGAAATCTTTTTAAAGAGAAAAATCAACTAGTCTTTTCAAAATTTATCTTTTTGATTTAAAAAATCATCTGTTTTCGCAGAAATGTAATTTTTATAATGAAAATTCCAATTTTCGGTTAAAATTCAATTTTCTTTGCTTAGGTGTTCAACTATTTTTTTTCAAAGATTAGGTTGAATCAGTTTGTTAAAAAATTATTTTTTTGCTGAAGCTTTATATTTTTAGATGAAAATTCATATCTGAAATTGAAATTTTAACTGTTTAGTAAAAAATCCTATTTTTAGTATTAATATTTTCGAGTAAATTTTTTTTTGGTAAAAATCTTTTTTGATAAATAAATAATTTTCTGGGTCTGAAATTTCATTTTTGTTGGGTGAAAATGCATCAGTTTGGTTAGAAATTAATTTTTTTTCTAAATGTCATATTTTTTTTTGAAAATTCAATTTTGGTGGAGAAAATTCGTGTTTTGAATTGAAGGTTTAACAATTTGAATAAACTTTTATTTCCTTCTTCAGTGAAAAATTGTTATTTATTGAAAATTCGTCTGTTTGGCTTTAAGCTTCTTTTTTAAAAATAAATTTCATCTATTTGATTGATATATAAACTATGATACTTTTCTGTTGGCTATTTATCTTTTTAGTTTGAAAATTCCAGTCTTTTTTGAAAAGCCATCTTTTATAGTAGAAAAAACTTTTTTGTTTAAAATAAATTAATAAATATGAAAATTTGACACTCTTGCAGAAATAACTGTTTTATTCCGTTTATAAAAGATTCTATAGTAAAAGAATTGCAAGATTAAATCAAAATTACGTAATTTAAGTACGGTCCCTCAATGATAAAAATGAACACAAAAATAAGCGCGCGCCAGCGCGCGCACATGATAATCTAGGGTCTATCAAAGTAGAACACTGAATGTAACTCTCGGTAAAGTTATTAGCTCGTAACTTTTTTTCCTGGGGAGTATGAACAGTTTAGGGATTTTTTATTTTTAAATCGAATTAGGTATGTAATTTATTGCGGCACATCGGGATTAGTGTAGTGACAAGGCGATCTTCAGTGCATTCTGGCACGCCACCGTTTCGCGTTATACTGTCTCTCCTTGCATGATAATTACAGCGATAATGAGGGTTTACGATAGAAGCTCACCAGTTTCTACTGACGTTGGTCTTCGGTATATTTTCAGCTCAATTCGCT
>JAWWLR010000166.1:31754816-31771104 GCA_035041075.1 Acraspis erinacei | reverse complement strand
TTTTCTACATTCGACCAGTCCTAATATTTTCTCCTCTTAGAAGAATCTCCCGGGAATTCTACCTTCCGAGCCATTCGTGAAGGTGAAAAAAATTTATAAAAACTCTATCTGACCACTTCATTTTTGTAAGGTCTATCAAAATTTAATAATCAGGATATTTCTGGTTTTTGAAATTAGCGAATGATTTATTATATCTGTTGCTTGATATAAGATTCATACAATATTTCAATGGCTTCCAAATGATTTCAAAAAGAATAAAAATATTTTCCAAAGGTTTTTAGAGAATTTGAAAAATTTGATAAAGATTTCTCAAGGATTTTAATAATTTCCAAACTATTTGAAAGATTTTACAATGATTTCAAATATTTTGCAAAGATTTTTAGAGAATTCACAAGGATTTTAACAAAATTTCACAAAGATTTGAATGATTTCAGATAGATTTCAAAGACTGAACAAAGATTTCAATTATTTCCTAATGATTTCACAACGATTTTCATTATTTCCTAATGATTTTCCAAGGATTTCAAAGATTTCGCAATGATTTAAAATTTCTCAAATTTTTTTTTAGAGAATTCGCAAAAATTTCACAAAGATTTTAATTATTTCAAAGATTTTACAATTACTTCAAATATTTCAGATAGATTTTAAAGATTTCACAAAGACCATTATTACTTCACGAAGATTTCGAATATATTTCAAAAATTGAAACAAAATTTTGATTGTTCCCTAATGATTTCGCAAAGGTTTTTAGAGAATTTCCAAAGATTTTGCAAAGATTTCTCAAAGATTTCAATGATTTCTGAAATATTTCAAAGGTTTAACATTATTTAAAATATTTCGAAAAGCTTTTTACAGTGACTACAAATATTTCGCAAAGATTTTAGACAGATTTCAAGGATTTCACAAAGACTTTTATTATTTCACATAGATTTCAGATAGATTTCAAAGATTGAACAAATATTTCGCAAAGATTTTGAGGGAATTCGGAAAGATTTTACAAAGATTTCCTAAAAATTTCACAAATATTTCGCAAACATTTTTAGAAAATGCGCAAAGATTTTACAAAAATCTTACAAGGATTTTAATGATTTCCTAAAGATTCAAACGATTTTACAATGATTAAAAAGTTTCGCAAAGATCTCAGATAGATTTCAAAGATTTCACAACTACTTTTATTTTTTTATAAAGATTTCAGATAGATTTAAAAGCCTGAACCAGCATTTTAATGATTTCCAAATGTTTTTCCGAAGATTTAAAAGATTTTACAATGATTTCAAATATTTCGGAAAGCTTACAGATAGATTTGAAAGATTTCACAAATGCGTTAATTATTTCCTAATGATTAGCCAAGGATTTCAAATATTTCGCAATGATTTCAAATATGTCTCAAAGATTTTGACAGAATTCGCGAAAATTTCAGATAGATTTCACAAAGATTTTACAATGACTTCAAATATTGTGAAAATATTTCAGAGAGATCTTAAAGTTTTCACAAAGTCCTCTATTACTCACAACGATTTCAGAGAATTTGAAATGATTTTAGAAAGATTTCCCAAGTATTTCAATGATTTCCAAAATATTTAAAAGATTTCACAATAATTTCTAATATTTCTCAGAGCTTTTTAGAGAATGCGCAAGGATTTTACAAAGATTTCTCAATGATTTCCAACATGTTTCCAGGATTTCACAATTATTTCAAGTATTTCGCAAAATTGGTTAGAGAAATCGCCAATATTTTAAATAGATTTCTCAAGGATTTGAATGATTTCCAAAATATTTCAAAGATCTTAAAATGATTAAAAATATTTTTAAAAGGTTTCGATCCAATTATAGAGGACCTAGTCTTCACTTTTTCTCCATTCGACCAGTCCTAATATTTTCTCCTCTTAGAAGAATCTCCCTGGAACTCTACCTTCCGAACCATTCGTGAAGATGAAAAAAATCGATAAAAAATGTATCTGACTACTTCATTTCTGTAAGGTCTATCAAAATTTAGTAATCAGGATATTTCTAATTTTTTAAAAGAGCGAATGATTTATTATATCTGTTGCTTGAAATAAGATTCAAACAACATTTCAATGGCTTCCAAAGGATTTAAAAAATAATTCAAATATTTTCCAACGGTTTTTAGAGAATTTTAAAAGATATCTCAAGGATTTCAATTTTTTTTTTAATATTTCAAAGATTTTACCATAATTTCTATCATTTTTCAAAGGTTTCCCACAGAATTTGCAAAGTCTTTACAAAGATTTCCCAAGGATTTCAATAATTTCAAAAACATTTCAAAGATTTTACAATGATTTGAAATATTTTACAAAGGTTTTTAGAGAGCTCACAAAGATTTTACAAAAATTTCACAAAGATTTTAATGATTTCGCAAAGATTTTAGAATGATTTCAAAGATTTCGAAAAGATTGCAGATATATTTGAAGGATTTGAAAAATACGTCTATTGTTTCACAAATATTCCAGATAGATTTCACAGACTGAACCAAGATTTCAATTATTCCATAAGGATTTCACAAAGATTTTAATGATTTCCATATGATTTCAAAGATTTTACAATAATTTCTATTATTTTTCAAAGGTTTTCTAGAGAATTTGCAAAGTCTTTACAAAGATTGCAATAATTTCCAAAGCAGTTAAAATATTTTACAATTATTTCAAATATTTTGCAAATATTTTGAGAGAATTCACAAAACTTTTACAAAAATTTCACAAAGATTTGAATGATTTCACAAAGATTTCAAAGATTTCCAATATTTCGGAAAGATTACAGATAAATGTGAAAGATTTCAAAATACGTCTATTATTTCACAAATATTTCAGATAGATTTCAAAGATTGAACCAAAATTTCAATTATTTCCTAATTATTTCACGAAGATTTTAATTATTTCCGTATGATTTCAAAGATTCTACAATAATTTCTATTATTTTTCAAAGGTTTCCTACAGAATTTGCAAAGTCTTTACAAATATTTCCCAAGGATTTCAATAATTTCCAAAACATTTCAAAGATTTTAAAATGATTTCAAATATTTTGAAAAGATTTTTATAGATTGATTTCAAATATTTCGGAAAGATTGCAGATAGATTTGAAAGATTTAAAAAATACGTCTATTATTTCACAAATATTTCAGATAGATTTCAAAGACTGAAACAAGATTTCAATTATTTCCTAATGATTTTAAAAAGGTTTTCATTCTTTCCTAATGACTTCACAAAGATTTTCATTATTTCCTAATGATTTGCCAAGGATTTCAAAGATTTCGCAATAATTTCAAATGAATCTCAAAGATTTTTAGAGAAGTCGCAAAAATTTTACAAAGATTTTAATGATTTCAAAGATGGTACAATTACTTCAAATATTTCGCAAATATTTCAGATAGATCTTGAAGATTTCACAAAGTCCTCTATTACTCACAAAGATTTCAGAGAATTTGTAAAGACTTTACAACGATTTTTCAAGAATTTCAATGATTTACAAAATATTTCAAAGAGTTTACAAAGATTTCTCAAAGATTTTAATGATTGCCGAACGACTTCAAAGATTTCACATTGATTTCAAAGATTTCGAAAAGATTTGTAGAGAAGTAGTAAAGATCTTACAAAGACTTTAATTATTTCCTAAAGATTTAAAAGATTTTACAATTAATTCAAATATTTACAATTCAAATATTTCAAAGATTTTACAATTACTTCAAATATTTTGCAAAGGTTTCAGATAGATTTGAATGATTTCACAAACACCTTTATTACTTCGCAAAGATTTCGGATAGATTTCAAAAATTGAAGCAAGATTTAAATTGTTTCCTAACGATTTCGCAAAGGCTTTTAGAGAAATTCCAAAGTCTTTACAAAGATTTCTCAAAGATTTCCAAAATATTTCAAAGATCTTACAATGATTTAAAATATTTGGAAATGTTTTTTAGAGAATTCGCCAAGATTTTACGTAGATTTTTTAAAAGATTTTAATGATTTCCAAAATGTTTGAAAGATTTGACAAAGATTTGACATAGATTTTAATAATTTGCGAAAGATTTCAAAGATTTTACAATGATTTCAAATATTTCGGAAAGATTGCAGATAGATTTAAAAGATTTCAAAAATACGTCTATTATTTCACAAATATTTCAGATAGATTTCAAATACTGAACCAAGATTTCAATTATTTCCTAATGATTTCACAAAGATTTTCATTATTTGCTAATGATTTGCAAAGGATTTTAATGATTTCGCAAAGATTTCAAAGATTTCAGAATGATTTCAAATATTTCGGAAAGATTGCAGATATATGTCAAAGATTTCAAAAATACGTTCAAAGATTTTACAATTACTTCAAATATTTCGAAAATATTTCAGATAGATCTTAAAGATTTGAGAAAGTCCTCTGTTACTCACAAAGATTTCAGAGAATTTTCAAAGATTTTTCAAGGATTTCAATGATTTACAAAATATTTCAAAGAGTTTACAAAGATTTCTGAAAGACTTTAATGATTTCCGAACGACTTCAAAAATTTCACATTCATTTAAAAAATTTCACAAAGAATTCTATTATTTCACAAAGATTTCAGATAGATTTCAAAAATTTCACAAAGACTTCTATTATTTCACCAAGATTTCAGATAGATTTCAAAGCCTGAACCACAATGTCAATGATTTCCAAATGATGTCCCAAAGATTTCAATGATTTAAAATATTTTGCAAAGATTTCAGATAGATTTCAAAGATTTCACATAGACTTCTATTATTTCCCAAATGTATTAGATTTCAAAGATTGAACAAAGATTTTTATTATTTCCTAATGATTTCACAAAGATTTCAAATATGTCGCAAAAGGTTTTTATAAAATTAGCAAGTATTTTCCAAAAGTGAACTCAAACATTTCAATGATTTCGCAAAGATTACAAAGATTTTACCATAATGATTTCAAATATTTCGCAAAGATTTAAAAAGATTTCAACACTTTTTTAATTATTCCCCCAAATATTTAAAAGATTTCACAATCACTACAAATATTTCACAAAGATTTCCGATAGATTTAAAAGATTGAAGAAATATTTCGCAAAGATTTTGAGGGAATTCGCAAACATTTTAGAAAGATTTCCGAAAAATTTCACAAACATTTGTAGAGAATTCGCAAAGATTTTACAAAAATCTTACAAGGATTTTAATGATTTCATAAAGAATCAAAAGATTTTACAATGATTCAAAAATTTCGCAAAGATCTCAGATAGATTTCAAAGATTTCACAAACACGTCTATTATTTCACAAATATTTCAGATAGATTTCAAAGCCTGAACCAGAATTTCAATGATTTCCAAAGATTTCAAAGATTTTGCAATGATTTCAAATATTTTGCAAAGATTTCAGATAGATTTAAAAGATTTCACATAGACTTCTATTATTCCACAAATATATTAGATTTCCAAAATTAAACCAAGATTTAATTATTTCCTAATGACTGCACACATACTTTAAAGATTTTACATTAAGGATTAAAAATATTTCGCAAAGATTTACAAAGAATTCAACACATTTTTAATTATTTCCCAAATATTTAAAATATTTTACAACGGCTACAAATATTTCGCAAAGATTTTAGACAGATTTCAAATATTTCACAAAGACTTCTATTATTTCACAAAGATTTCAGATAGATTTCAAAGATTGAATAAATATTTTGCAAAGATTTTGAGGGACTTCGCAATGATTTAACAAAGATTTCTTAAAAATTTCACAAATATTTCACAAACATTTTCAGAGAATTCGCAAAGATTTTACAAAAATCTTACTAGGATTTTAATGATTTCCTAAAGATTCAAAAGATTTGAAAATGATTAAAAAATTTCGCAAAGATCTCAGATATATTTTAAAGATTTCACAACTACTTCTATTTTTTATAAAGATTTCAGATAGATTTAAAAGCCTGGACCAGCATTTTAATGATTTCACAAAAAAATTTATTACTTCAGAAAGATTTCGAATAGATTTCAAAAATTGAAACAAAATTTCGATTGTTTCCTAATTCACAAGCATTTTTAGAGAATTCGCAAAGATTGTACAAAAAACTTACAAGGATTTTAATGATTTCCTAAAGATTCAAAAGATTTGAAAATGATTAAAAAATTTCGCAAAGATTTCAGATATATTTCAAAGATTTAACGAAGATTTCCATTATTTCACAAAGATTTCAGATAGATTTCAAAGCCTGAACCAGAATTTCAATGATTTCCAAAGATTTCAAAGATTTTTAAAATATTTCGCAAAGATTTCAGATATATTTCAAAGATTTAACAAAGACTTCTATTATTTCCCAATGATTTCAGATAGATTTTAAAGAGTGAACGAATATTTTAATTATTTCCTAATGATTTCACAAAGATTTCAAATATTTCGCAAAGATTTTTAGAGAATTCGCCAAGATTTTACAAAGATTTCTTAAAGATTTCAATGATTTCCCAAAGATTTCACAATGATTTCAAATAATACGAGCAGGCGATCGATCTAATTATGTATAGATAGAGGTTTTTGTCCATTCGACGAGTCCTAATATTTTCTCCTTTTAGAAGAATCTCCCTGGAATTCTACCTTCCGAACCATTCGTGAAGATGATAAAAAATTTTTTAAAAATATCTGACCACTCCATTTTTGTAAGATCTATCAAAATTTAATAATCAGGATATTTCTGTTTTTTGAAAAGAGAGAATGATTTATTATATTTGTTGCATTATTCAAGCATCTGTTGTCAGAAAAATTCGTTTTTTTTCGATGTCAATTTTTTAAAATTAGGAGCTTCATGATAATTTCAGAAGAATGAATAATTTGTTGATAAATTTTATGATTATTGAAACAAATGCATTAATCGAGCACTTATCGACGGAAAAATTCGTTTTTTCCATGCCAGTCGTTTTAATTGAGAACTTAATGATAATTTTAGCAACATCCATCACTATTTGATACATTTTCATTTTTTTTAAACAAATTTAATAAGCAAATGCATTATTCGGGCATCTGTTGGCGAAAAATTCGTTTTTTTTCGAAAGTCAGTCCTTTAAAATCAGAACTTCATGTTAATTTCAGCAAAATTCATAATTAGTTAATAGGTTTTATGATTTTTTAACCAAATTTAATAAAAAATTCATAGAGGATTCGTAAAGTTTTACAAATATTTCACAATAGTTTCAAATATTTCGCAAGGATTTCCGATAAATTTCAAAGAGTTCACAAAGACTTCGACTGTTTCGCAACGATTCCACGTAGATTTCAAAGATTGATACAAAATTCAATGATTTCCTAATGATTTCACAAAGTTTTCAATAGTTTCACAAATTTTTCAGAATATTTCAAAAATATTTAAAATATTTTGCAAATATTTTAAAATAAATTCCAAAGATTTCACAAAATTTAAAAGATTTCCAAGATTCTCGAAAGATTTCAGAAACATTGAAATATTTTCAAAAATATTACTAATTATTTCCATTATTTTGTAAAGATTAGAGAAAAGTTCAATGATTTCCAGCAGATTTCATAAAGAATCCACAAAGATTTCAAATAGTTTGATAAAATTTCGAATAGATTAAAAACATTTCACAAATACTCCTATTATTTTACAAAGACTTCAATTATTTCGCAACAATTTCAGATATATTTAAAAGATTGAAAAAAGATTTCTATTATTTCACAAGGATTTCAGATAGATTTCAAAGACTGAACCAAGATTTCAATGATTTCCTAATGATTTCACAAAGATTTCATATATTTCGCAAAAGTCTTTTAGAGAATTTGCAAACGACTTTACAAAGATTCCACAATGATTTCAAATACTAAGCAGGGATTTCATACAGATTTCAAAGATTTCGCAAAGACTACTATTGTTTGACAAAGATTTCAGGTAGATTTCAAATATTGAACAAAGATTTCAATTATTTCCTAATGATTTTAGAAAGCTTTCAAGCTAGATTTAAAAGATTGAACAAATATTTCACAATTAACTCTATTATTTCCCAAATATTTCAGATATATTTCGATGATTGAGCCAAGATTTCAGTGATTTCGTAATTATTTCACAAATATTTCACAAATATTTCATATATTTCGCAAAGATTTTTAGGAAATACGCAAAGATTTTCCCAAGATTTCGCAAAAATTATTCTGATTGCCCAAAGATTTCAAAGATTTCACAATGATTTCAAATATTTGTCAAAGAATTTACCAAGATTTCAATGATTTTCGAAAGCTTTTGAAGAGTTTACAATGAGTTCAAATATTTAAAAAAGATTTTTAGAGAATTCGCAAAGATTTTACAAAGATTTCACATAGATTTAACCATGCTTTCAAATATTTCGCAAAGACTTCTCTTCTTTCACAAATATTTCAGATAGATTTCAAAGATTGATCTAAGATTTCAGTGATTTGCTTACGATTTCAAAAAGATTTCAAATATTTCGCAAAGGTTTTTTTAGAGAATTTGCAAACAATTTTAAAAAGATTTCAGAATGATATCAAATATTTCGCAGGGATTTCAGATAGATTTCAAAGATTGAAGAAAGATTTCAATGGTTTCCTAATGATTTCACAACGCTGTCAGACATTTTTTCACAAAGATTTCAGATAGATTTCAAAGATTGATCCAATATTTCAGTGATTTGCTAATGATTTCAAAAAGATTTAAAATATTCCGCAAAGGTTTTTTTAGAGAATTTTCAAACGATTTTAAAAAGATTTCACAATGATTTAAAATATTTCGCAGGGATTTCAGATACATTTCAAAGATTGAACAAAGATTTTAATGGTTTTCTAATGATTTCACAAATGTTTCATATATTTATGTGTGCATTTTGGTAGAAAATTCATCCCTTGTGTTAAAAATTCAACTATTTGTTGAAAAATTGCTTTTTTTGTTGAATATTGATTATTATTGTGGATAAAAATTCGTCTCTTTTTTTTTAATTCAAGTAGTTTTAAACTTTGTTTAAATTAATTTATTTTGTTCAAAACTCGTTTTTCTAAGCACTTAAATCTTCTTAGTCAAAAATACAACTTTTCGGTTCAAACTTCAACATTTTTTTTAATCAGTTTTTATTTACGTTAGGAATTGATAATTTAATTTGCAAATTTAACTATTAAATTTATGTTCGGAAATTTATATTTTATAACATAAAAATTCAAATTTTTGGTAGAAAATGAGTTTGTTTAGGTAGAAAATTCATCTTTTGGGTTGAAATTTAAAATATTTATTTAAAAATTTATTTTCTATTAAATATTCATCATTTTAGTTAAAAATTCGTGCTTTTTGCTTTTTTTTGCTCTTTTTCAGCTGCCTGAATTGAAAATTCATCTAGTTGGTTTAGAATTGAACTATTTTGTTAAAAATTCTTTTCTTTTTCTTTTAATTCAACTAATTAAAAATTCGTCTTCTGGTAGAAACTTCATCTTTCATGATAGAATATTCGTCTTTTTTGGTCCAAAATGAACTTTTTTTTTAGAAAAATCAAATTTATTCTGAAAATTTGATCTTTTTGCTTCAAAATTTCAAGTTTTAAGCAAGTCGTCAATTATTTTGTTGAAAACTTATCTATTTTGCTTTAAACTTCAACTATTTTGTTGCTGATCCAAAAGTTTTCTTCAAAATAAATTTTTTGTTGAATATTCATCTTCTTCGTTTGAAAATTTCACTTTTTGGTTGAAAATTGAACTATTTTGTTAAAACATTATCTCTTTTTCTTTAAAGTTCAACTACTTTCTTGTTATTGCATCTATTTCTAAAAAAAGTTCTAATTGTTATTTTTAATTAAAAATTCATATCTTTTTGGCAGAAAATTATTTTTTGTTAAAAATGCAACTATTTTGTCAAAAATTCAATAAATTTGTCTTGAAATCTTAGGAATATTAATTTTTGTATTCAATATTCATTATGTCGAAACAAAAATTGCAGAAAGAACTGATAATTATAAAATGGTTGATTAAAACTGTAATTTTGAAAAAAATCTTCCACCCTTTATGGATTGAAATTTAGAGTAAGAACCTGTTAAAGATCGAGTAGAAAAATATTCGAATTTATTCCATCTCATTAAATTTGATCGAAGGCGAACAGTCCTTATATAAAATGTAAATCGACACTCTTAACAGTGCGCGTCTAAGCGAGCCAATGAAATTCGCGAAGGGATAATTTTTTAACTCTGTTACGCACCGAACTCCGACATCCTCATCCATCCCTAGCGCTTCTTCGCTGATTGGTAATTTCGCGTCTTGAATTTTTATCCAGCACAGTGCCTTTCTTTCGTCGACAGCAACCCCTTCGTTTTTAAATTATCCGCCAGATTAATCAAGGCGTCATTTTTCACGTCCAATTTACAATAAAAAGAACAACCCAGTGAAGGAAAGAGAAAGATAAAAGCAGGAAAAATAGAAGAAGAGGAAAAAAAATGATCCAAGAGGAGGAAGAGAAGGGAGTCCATGCGGAAGAGTAAATCTTATTCTTAATTGATATATTCTGAATTAATTAATCCTTCCAGCGGGATGGTCTACTAAAGGGTTGAGGCTGAAGGAAAAAAAGAAGACTGGTTGGTCACAAGCGCCCTTCCTTAATTAGTACAGGCAGTAAATTTCTTTCATTGGGCACTTTTTTCTTCGATTATTAGAGCATAGATCTTCCACCACCCTTTATTGGCTCCCTTCAACCCTTCCTTCGCGGATGCTCAACATCTGTTAGCATCAGGCTTTCCCCTTCTGGAGGCAACACGTGGTCTTCAGAAATAAATCTTACCCTAATTTCCTTCTGATATTAACTTAGACTTAGCATAATTAATTTATTGAACATTACTTTTTTATTTCTTTGGTTCTTATTTCATCTGGACGAGTTATGATCCTTTAGAATAACCGGATTAAGTCAAAAGTGACTGAAAAATCCAATTCTGAAGTTTATTCTGTGGAAAAATCTTCTGGTGCTTACCAGATGTTCTGCCAGACAGTATGGTCAGCCACTAGCTCATGACTGATTAGAAACTAGTTGGAGTCCTTTGATAGTATCAATTTCTTATTTTCTATTTTCTAACACCCTTCTCTGAATGACTTAAAATTAAGTTGCTCTGGTGAAATTTAAAAATATGGTACTCTTATACGTTTCTAATTTATAATTAATTATTTATTTGTATTTATATTTAAATGATACACATTTCACGAGCCCTTTGCTTCCCTTCAGCGGACGTGTTTACTTCCTCATAGAGGAAGCATTTGTAATTTGTGAAATAATAAACGAATTAAAATTTTATTTGCTATCAATCTAAGAATAGAAATTTTAAAAAATACAGAATTAAAAAATAATACAAAAAATTTTAAATATAATGACAAATAAGAAAAATCAAATTTTTTATTTCGAATTATAATTTTTCGAGCTGGAAAAGGGAAGCGAGAAATTATGTCGAACCATGTCCCTTTCCCAGCTTTATACTAATTTCATTTAAGATTAAGTTTTCAATTTTTAAAAATAATACTAAAATTAAAAAAAATTAATACTATTACAATACCTATCAGTCTCTGTCAGAATTATATTATTTTAAAATTCATAATCGAAACGTGTTTTATATTTCTACATCAAATTTTATTTATGTCAATGAAAAAAGCTTTTCTGTTTAAAACAGATGTTTCAAAAATTATGAAAGAGCATAATTCCCTTGCTCTTTGATAAAGTGTATTAAAATATAGGTCAATCAATTCGTCTCGAGCCAACGATTATTTTTTTATTATTGCATCAACTTTAAATTATACTAAAAAAAAGTTTTACTATCAAAAACCGTATTTTTAAATATTGTGCATTACCAAAGTTTTCTTACTGTTCAATAAAATGTATCAATATTCTAAGTCCATCGATTCCTCTCGAATCAGCATCTTTTAAACTCTCACATTCATTTTAAATTATGAGCATTTTTACTAGAAAAATCTATTTTTAATATAATATAAATGACCATAACTTCCTTACTCTTTATTCAAATTTATTAAAATTATAGGTCAATCAATGCATCTCGAACCAACGAATCTTTTTTAATCTTGCCTCAACTTTGAATAATATTAAAGATAAAAGTAGATCTATAAAAAACCGTATTTTCAAATATTACGCATTGAGACAGTTTTCTTACCTTCAAGAATTAATATTATAGGTCAAACAATTATTATTGAACCAAGAATTTTATTTTATTCTTGCACCAAATTTGAATTGTATTAAAGAAGAAAGTGTTATTATAAAAGACAGTGTTTTCAATTATTATGCATTACCATAACTTTCTTACTCTTTAATGAAATGTATCAATATTATAGGTCAATCTATTTGTCTCGAATTAACACATCTTAGGTTATCCTTGGATCAACTTTAAATTATGAGAATGAGAAAATTGTTACTAAAGAATTGATTTTTAATATAATATAAATAAAAATAACTTCTTTACTCTTTGATAGAATGTCATACAATTATAGGTCAATCAATTGTTCTCGCAATAACGATTTTTTTTTCTTGAATCTACTTTGAATTATGTTAAAGAAAAAAGTCTTTACATAAAACAGCTTATTTTCAAACATTATGTATCACGATAGCTTTCTTACTCTTCAATAAAATTTGGCAATATTATAGATCAATCGATTCGTATTGAAGAAAGGAATCCTTTTACGCTTGCACCAACTTTGACTTCCATTAAAAAACAAAGTTTTACTATAAAAAAACCGCATTTTCAATTACTCTGCATTACCCTAGCTTTCTTACTCTTTAATGAATGTTATCACTATTATAGGTCAATCTATTTGTCTCGAATTAACACATCTTTGTTATTCTTGGATAAACTTTAAATTATAAGAATGAAAACATTGTTACTGAAGAATTGATTTTCAATATAATATAAATGACCATAATTTCTTTACTCTTTAATAAAATTTAATAAAATTATAGGCCAATCAATTCTTCTTGCAACAACGAATCTTGTTTTTTCTTGCATCAACTTTGAATTATGTTAAAGCAAAAAGTCTTTGTATAAAAAACCTTGGTTTTAAAAATCATGCATTACCACAGCTTTCTTACATTCAATAAAATTTATCAATATTATAGGTCAATCGATTCGTATTGAAGCAAGGAATCTTTTTATGCTTGCACCAATTGTGCCTTCTATTAAAGAAAAAAGTTTTACTACAAAAAACCGCATTTTCAATTATTATGCATTACCCTAGCTTTTTTACTGTTCAGTGAAATGTATCAATATTACAGGTCAATATATTAACCTCAAATCCATACATCTGTTTTATTTTTGCATCAACTTTAAATTTCGAGAATGAAAAAATTTTTTAATATAAAAATCGTTTTTTAATATAATATTAATGGCCATACACTTTTCACTCTTTAGCAAAATTTATTAATATTATAGGTCAATCGATTCGTTTCGGCCAAAGGAATCTTTTTGTATTCTTGCATCAACTTTGGATGATGTGACCACATTTTTCTAAAATCAAACAGATAATTTTAAAAGTTGAAAATAAGGTAAATAAGTCGGAACACCCCGCGACTTTCTAAATTTATTCTAAGACAAAATTCCTAAAAGTAATAATAAATTATAATAAAAACTGTATATAAACATTTAATTATCATTATAAATCCTTATTTCATCTATCATAAATAATTTGTATTAAACAAAACTGCAAAAAATTATCAATTGCGTGAAAAAGTCGCAAATACACCATTTTTTGCTTATGGGTTTTTTGAGGACCCCAGAAAATCGACTTATAGGACTGATATTTAAAAAATTAATTTTAATTCATATTAAACTTTCAGGGGATTGTGGAATATCTAAATATCATTTTTTCAACCGTTTTTTTTTTTGAAATGCTCAGCATTAAATTTTTAAGAGAAGTATGGTTTGCGACTTAGTATTTTTTTCGGAGCAACAATATTTAAACAATTAAAGTGAAAAAATTGGCCATTTCAGCTTTGTGCCTTTTTATCTAAAGAAAGGAAAAGAAAGAAATTCACTTTTAGTCAACATTATTGCACCTGCACTTAAAACACAGAAATAATCTAAAAATATTTTATTCAATTGTTAAAAAAAAAGTTTATAAACAAATTCTTGGAAGCGTTTTTTTCTTAGGCAACAATGGTTTCTTTCACGCTAGGTGCTAAGATTTTTCATAACATTCATCATTTGTAATGACAAATTAGCATAAACTAATATTTTCTGTTTTTTTTTTATTTATATAATCAAGTTCTCAATAAATAAGTTTTTCTATAAGATAAAATGCATCCTTTTGACTTAAAACTTTGATTGTCTGGTTGAAAACTGAACTTTTCTGTAGAAAATTGTTGACACCTTGTTTGAAAATTCAACACTTTCAGTCAAAATTTCATCCATTTTTGTTTGACATTTTTCTTTTTGAATTACTTAACTATTCAATTTTTGGTTAAATATTTTTATTTTTTAGGTGAAAATTCATATGTTTTGTTTAAAATTTAATTTTTTTAAAAAGAAAATTAATCTTCTTGGTTCAAAATTTACGTGTTTGGATAAAAATAAACTATTTTTTAAATAATTTTTAAAAAAATTTTAAAAAAGTACTTTTACCACAATGTGAATTAAATTCTGTTTTTAATTTGTTCATACAATAAAGACATTTTTTATAAAAAGTGTAGTTATCTGGTTCCGCAAGGCGACTTTTAAATACTTTAAAAATACACTTTTTCATTTTGCGTTAGAAGAATGATTTGTTAAACACTTGTTTAAATAATGCTCTTCACACTATCAATTTTATGAATGTTTGATATACTTAATTCTTTAAAACTACATTGCAAATTTTTTTCGACAATGAATAAAGTAAAAATGATAAATTATTTTATTTTATATTGTTTATTTATTGTTTGTTAAAAAACCAGGAAGGTGTCATTTTTACAACAATTTATTATATTATATTTAAACTGCCAAACATACAAAAAATGCCTTCATTTCTTTCAGAATACCACTCGTTCTTTTTTATAATTCATCATTGTGTAATTATTATATTATTTATTCATTGTTTACTTAATTTATCAATTATGTATAACCTTTCTAGAAATTATTAATTTAAGGGGCTTCTTTTCATTACACAGAATCTAGCTGTTTTGAAAAAACTAAACACGAGTAATTTCCCCTGACAAGTAAGTAAAAAATCTTCAACTTTGGGAGATCATAACTGATAACTCACTGGGGCTAGATTTTTTCTTATTTTTTTTAGAATGACTAGGATTACTTCTATTCTAATCAATATTTAAAACATTAGTTTGGATAATTAACCGGTTCCTAAATAAATATTGAAACTTCTGATCTTGACGATGACCTTCAAGTTTTTGTTAAGGTCAACTTTTTCCTTTATATGGAAACCCCTTTTTTACATTGGTAATCGAAGAGTGGGAAATTTTACGTTCAAATATGTACCTAGGTCATAGATACATTATAACCTTGAAGGTCACTAAAAGGTTATTAAAAAGTAACCAAGGTCTACATTCCTCTCTGAATAAAAGCTTTTCAAATTTTTGTGGTAGTGAACAGAGTTACTAACTTTAATAAGGCGTATGCAGTAGTGACCTTAAGCATGACCTTGACTATAATCTTCAAGGTCAATTCAAGGTCAACTTTTTCTTGCATATTTGAATGTTAAATTTCCCTCTTTATCGATTGCCGATGAAAAAAGTGGGCTTTCTTTTTTAAAAAATTTGACCCTGAGAAAACCTGGAAGGTCATTGTCAAGATCAAAAGAAATATTCAGCGGTTAAGTTATAATGAAAATAAAATACTTAGACATGAAATTACTATGTCAGGCTTGTTTTTTTCATTCAATCTAACTATGTTTACAAAAAATTTAAAATATTTTTACATGCTAGAAAGACACATCTATGTTTTTTCTATTTTTAAAATTGTTTCGAGTAACTGTCTCTTTGAATCAATTAGATTTTAAATCAGGAAACTAATAACATTAAAATCGGAATATAATTAGCATCGAAATGGCTTGCCTATTTTTTTCCAACATCGAAAGTAGCAAGATCAGAGTAGGAATGTCAGTCTTCTTTCGATTCCTTACAAAGTTCGCAACTTATCTTTTCCTGTGCGTCAGTTCCGGAGATAAAAGTTTAACTAAAATAAAAAAAAAATAAAAAATAAAATACTTAGAACATCCAGACAATTATCAATATCAACAGCAAAATGAACAAAAATATTTTAGACTCAGAAAAGTGTTCGGAAATAATTAGGAAAAAATTGTGTTCGGATTCTATGAACGATTTTTC
>JAWWLR010000166.1:31742791-31754716 GCA_035041075.1 Acraspis erinacei | reverse complement strand
CGATTTTTCCTTCACCTATGAATTTGAACCCCGAAAGGAATCTTCAGGATTTTTGGGACAATATTTTAGTCTGAACGTGAAAATCGTGAACAGAAACTCATCAGAAGTACAAGAATTGCATTTTGTTTGTGAAGATGTTACCGATGAAAGGAGTCGAATCTAATTTTGTAAAAGAAACTGGGTGTTTCAAAATAGAAGCTGGTCTCTATCTGAAAATATTTCCGAAAATGTTGACGACAAAGGAGACCAATTTTATTCCTGAAATTTTTCTGCGCCAGGAAGATTAAGCTCTGGTTTTGGAAGATATGAACTTTCAAGGCTACAGGATGCTGAACAAGTTTCAGTTTCTTCAACTAGAGCATTTTTTAATAATTGTGAAAAATCTTGCACACTTTCACGCCGGATCCTTAATTTTTGAGTAGAAAAACATGATTACAGTGATGGAGTTGTGTCATGAAAATGAAGTTTCAATTAATAATAATGAACTTGTTTGTCAATCAACTCTTGACTGTTTTTCAAAAAATGTAATCTCTATGGTGGATTTAATCAGGGATATTGACCTTCAAAAAAAGGAGGAACTAAAAGCTAAAATTGCCAGGATTTCTTCTGAGCATTATAGAAAAACGGCACCATCGAAAAAGTATAGAAATGTGTTATGCCACTTTGATGTGTGGGCTAACAATGTTTTGTTGAAACATAATAAAACAACTGGAAAGATTGACAAAGTTTGTTTCGTGGATTTTCAGATGGCAAGGTAAGTTTGAAAAATGATTCTTGGTCTCTAGATTACTGTCATTATCTAAGTACGCTAATCTTGCCATTAAACAAATCATTGGAAAAAGTAACACTTTTATTCAAAACAGTTGGGTTTTGATTGACAAAATTAAAACTTTTAACATACCAAATACTTATAAATTGGATTCATTTCCCTGCTTAAAATGAAGGGTATAATCCGGATAAGAACCGGGTTTCTATCCGGTACTTGACCGGGGTTCTATCTGGTGCGAAATAATGTTCGTACTCGGTCCCTGCATGGGCCTCATTCGGAGCTGTGTGGTTTCTATCAGGTTTGTATCCGTTGTTTCAAAATATCTATACCCGGTCCTTATTGTAAATGAAAATTATCCTATTGGAAATGATCCTAGTAAATCCTAATAAATAATTCTATTGGAAATGCACCCGGTTTTCCGCCCCGATTTATACCCGGTTCCTACGTGGGTCTTAACCGGATCTGTGTAGTTTCCACCAGATTCGTATCCGGCGTTTAATTAATTTTGTCCGACTTTTGAGAATATCCTTTCATATCTATAGAATGATAAATAAATGTCGAGGACTACGCTGCATTTCATGAAAAAGGCGGTACATATATAGTCAACGTTATTTCCTGTTATTCGGAATTAACGTTGTTTAATCAATTTCTAACAATTCAAAGTTTTTTTATTTAATTGTATTTTTACGATTAAAACAATAATTACACGTTCTATCCCAAAATTATTTATGACCATTTTGTAGCTCATTTTTGGGCAAGCGACTTTTGTCGCTTTCTCTTTTTCGTAACGTGTGCAGAATCATCTCTTTTCCTATCTTGCATAATTTTACCGCAAAATAGAATTTTTAATTATTTTTTGTGCAGCCAAAATTTGAATTTTCGATTTTGCAAGAACATTCCAAAATTTGTTTAAAAAATCTTGTAAGGTCTTCAAAAATCTACATTTTTCTTCTGCTGACTTTTTTATATCGTGCGTTATTTGGTTTAAAATTTTTATTTTCGTTTTTTTCAAATGCTATAACTGGTAATTTTCTTTTTTTTCGCAAAAAGTCATAAGAATAAATTGGTTTGTCTATTTGAGTACTATGACACGGACAGACACATTTGCGAAAATCTGTTTTGCGGGTTCAGAAGATATGAAAACGTGGAAATTTGACAAAAAGTGGGGGGAGGCAAATTTTACACAAATCTAATACCTTCTCTAATAAAAATGTAAAAATAAATTTTTTAAATGAGAACCAAGCAAGCGATTACCTACTTTTGAGTATTTTTAGAAGGTGCGACAAGGCCAGAGCTTGAGCTTCTAAGTAAACTTTCCAGAGTGAATAATTTTGCTACTGATTTTCCTAAACGGCTGTGGATTTGTTATTTAGAGTCTGTAACTATAAAAATTTGATATGCCGTGGGATTTAAAATACAGAAAAAAATTCCCGGTCATTATACGGTCTTTTAAAGGTATATGTCAAACAGCACCACGCTAGTTTCTGGCACTTGCTTTCCCGTATAAAAAACTGACTTCCAATATCGCAATTTTCATGAAGACAGCAAGAGACACATACTTCTTTCAAATTGTAAGTTATTACAGACAGTCCAAGTAACTACCTCCAATTTAAATCACTTCGTTATCCTCAGTAGAACGGAAGACACTTTAGTTGCATATTTATGTACAAAAAACGAACAATTAATTATATTTTCAAATTTTCTCAACAGCAATATGTTCAGTGAATTTAAAAGTACCATCATGAATTTTTTCACATTTTTCCTATTATTTATTCAATGAAAGACTATGACCCAAAATTTTTTAGGCTCACTAACGTACAACATTTTTACCTTTAAAATGATCCGTCTTTCCTTAAGCTACGATTTTTTCCCTTACTTTTTCAACGTCAAACAGAGAGGACTCGAATTTTCTCGCCAAATGTAGGGCCAACCAGAATATGGAAGTCTTCACAAATTTGGTTCTTAACGATTCTCAATAGTGCAAAGTCCCATTCGATGACTGGGTAAGAACCGGGTGGAAACCCTGTTTGGTATCTGCAAATCGATAACGGGTATACACCGGATAGAAACGCACTTTTGAGTTTGCTCATAGAGACCTGGTAGAACCCGGGTTGAAGGTTCTATTTGTGCTTGCGAAGAATTTAATTTCTGATTCCATTCGTCGGAGAGGAACCGGGTAGAACCGGGTAGAGGATGAATTTTGTTCTTAACGATTCTCATAAGTTCAAAGTACCATGCGGTGACCGGATAAGTACCAGGTGAAAATCTAGTTTCGTAGATACCGGTATATACCGGATAGAAACGCACTTTCGGCTTTGCTTATAGAGACCTGGTAGAACCCAGGTTGAAACTTCTTTTTGTGTTTGCGAGTACTCCATTTCTGGCTCCACTCCTCGGATAGAAAGCGGGTAGAACCGGGAGGATGATGGATTTTGTTCTTAAATGATTCTTATCAGTCAAAACTACGTACGGTGACCTGATAAGAACCGGGTGGAAACCTAGTTTGGTATATGCAAATAGATACCGGGTATATCATTTTTAACTTTGCTCATAGAGACCTGTTAGAATCCGGGTTGAATCTTCTTCTCTTGTTTGTGAGTATTTCATTTTTGGTTTCATTCGTCGGATAGGAACCGCTTAGATCTGGATTTTTTTCTTAACGAGTCTCATTTGCCCAAAGTACCGCACGGTGACCGGATAAGAACCATGTGAAAACCTAGTTTGTTATCTGCAAATAGATACCGCGTAAATACTTGATAGAAACGCACTTTCGACTTTGTTCATAGAGACCAGCTAGAACCCTGGTTGAAGCTTCTTTTTGTGTTTGCGAGTATTTCATTTCTGGTTTCATTCGTCATATATTAGCCGGGTAGAACCTGGTATAAGATAGATTTTCATCAACTTTCTCATTAGTGAAAGTACCGTATAGTGACCGGATAAGAACCGGTTAGAAACCTAATTTTTTATGCGAAAATGGACCGGGAATGTTCCGGATAGAAACACACTTTCGGGTTTGCTAATATAGAGACCTGGTTGAAGAACCCGGGTTGAGGCTTCTTTTTGTGTTTGCGAGTATTTCATTTCTGGTTCCATTCGAAGGATAAGAACCGGGTAGGACCGAATAAAATATTTTATTCTGTTCCCATTTCCTGGATAGGGGCGGGATAGACCCGGGTATATCTCGGAAATTTAAATCACAGACCAGTTAAAAACCGTACAGAACCAGATAAACCCCCTAATGGGAAACTAGCTGGTTTATTTCCAGTTTGTATTTGACTTCAACCTGACATTTTAGCAGGGTTGATATTAAATGTCTATTTACGAATATTCCTAAAGAATTGATTGTAAAAAACATCAAATTAAATTGGTATAAAATGAGGAAACTGACATCATTACCGGTAAATCAATATCTAGAACTTGTTGAATTTTGTCCTGTCTGATTCGAAATGGATTTAGTCTAAATGACTATTTTTGCTTCCTTTCCATATTTAATTTGCACAAGTATATGACATTTTCTTATTTACCTAAAGTACGATATTATGTATATACTTTTTTTAATGACAAATATATATGCAATTCCTTTACCCGAATTCTAAAAAAATGTTGACATTTTTTTTGCAGAATTTTTAAGGTTTCTTTAGTTTCAATTATCTTGTTTGCATTGCTGATGGTCAAGACTGTCTTCCCAATTTTCTAGGGATTGTAAGAAGAAGAACTTTTCCTTATACTTGGAAACTTTCCTGTGACAAAAATTAACTTGTAAAAAGATCGCCAAGACCGAGGAATCGAAATTGGAAATTCAGC
The DNA here is from genome assembly GCA_035041075.1 of Acraspis erinacei. Classification (NCBI taxonomy): domain Eukaryota; kingdom Metazoa; phylum Arthropoda; class Insecta; order Hymenoptera; family Cynipidae; genus Acraspis; species Acraspis erinacei. The sequence continues at coordinate 31,750,143 of JAWWLR010000166.1, read as the reverse complement.
AAATTTGCAGTAAATTTTATTTTTTTATTTCATGAAACAATACTTATAGTTTGTGGTTAAACATTTCCCGAGAATATGTGGGCTTTTTAGAACAGAAATGTATGAGAAAAAGAATTGACCAGACCCAGGAATTGAAATCGGAATTACAGTAAATTTGTAGACGAATTTCTTTTCAATTCTATTTTTGGAAATAATTCTAATTAATAACGAAATCCGAATAAGAAACATTCCTGTATTAATATTTCTCGAATCTCTTTCATGCAGATGTTAGGCAATTTTTCCGAAAACACGGGTAAATTAAATAAGAATTATCTCTTCTAAAATGATTGTATAAAATCCGACAAAAAATGGAACGCATTTTATGGCCTCCGGAAACGCAAGAAACATTAAAGCTGAAGAAAATTTAAAAATTCCTAAAACATAATTTCTTTAAAAATTTTTTCGAATTGCGATTTAGAATTAAGCAGAATTGCTTTTTGACCCACCCTAGTACATATGCGTACCGTTCTTAATTTTTTTATAAGAGTTTTTTTCCTTTTTTCGACGCCCTTAATGAAAAGAAAAATCATTCAAATAGTTTACAATAACAGTAGTTTATTTCCTTACGTTGATGAAATTACTTTTAAATATAAACGGAGACAAATATTGACTTCAAACTTAAAACTAGAACTTATTAAAATTCAATGATCTTATAAGTACATTTTTTTAAATTGAAAATTTTGAGAAAACAATCCGAATAGTTCTTCTATCTATTAAATTTAAATAAAACTTAATGTGAAAATACGAAACTGAGAAATCAAGAAATATAATGCATGTAATTAAAATTTGTAAGTTCTAATTATAAAATGGAATTTTAAAGAATTTTCTTTGTTAGAATTCTTGAAAGTAATATTTGTCTCCTTTAATATTAAAAAATGACTTACCCAAATAAAGAAAGTTATTTACTAATGTACAAAAATTTAATAGTTCTTTCTTCTATTAAATTTAACCAAAAGTTAGTTTCAAAACAGAAAATCAGAAGAATGTCGAGTTAAATACTACATGCAGTTTTAATTTGGCGATGAAAATGCTAGTTTAAAATGCTTCAGCTTTTTTCTCTGAAATATGTACATTCCAAAAATGGACTTAAACGATGATTTTAATAATTCAAAAGAAACAATAATTAATAATTTACTTACATTAGAAATCTTTCTTGCCGTGAAAAATGTTTGTGAAAATAACTTTTGTTTTAATGACGGTTCGTATCCATCAGCTGTAAAAACAAACTTTTCTTCCGCCCGCACCTGATTAAATTCATCTTCGTCGAAACGACTTTCAACTATAACACACTTAATATGAAAAAATTCGATCAGTCATACGGATTTTACGTTCAAGTTACCTAATGAATTTAAGGCAATCCTGAAAGTAAGTCAAATTGCTAATCAATTTGTTAAGTGCTCATCAAATGAACACCTAACAATTGCAAAGACAAAAAATTTAGAACCAAGTGAAATTGAAATTACAGTTATTTTATTTTTCAATTGCTAATTTTTGTTTCATTTTTTCAGGTATTGTTCCCCTGCCTGTGATCTACTATATTTTCTTTATTGCACAACCTCAAAAGAATTTCGAAAGAAACACTCTATAAGAACTTTATTTTCAAACTCCTATAAGACTTTGACTGAATCTTTAAAAGAAGTTCAAATAGATTCAACTGAATTTTTTTCCTGGAATGATTTGATTGAGTCAATTACAGAAATTAAATTGAGTTCTATGATACATGCGTTTGCAACATCGTCAATGACTCTTCTGGGGTATGACGCATCATATCAGAACACTAAAAATATATTGCCAGTTTCGGAAATTGTGTGTAAAGAACTAAAAGAAAATAAAAAATACAATGAGCGAATGCTTGATAATATGCTGGATTTATGCGAGCATTTAATAAATTAATGTTAACTCACTAAAGTTTGAGCGCGCTTGGCACTCGGTCTTTTTGCGTCTTCTACATTTTTGCGTAGGCCTTTTCTAATTAACGGTCAAAGCATCGACAATTGTAATTTGGTGATTGTGAATTCTCTTTCGTTAAAGCTCCTTCGGAAGTAACGAACACATTTTCATCATGCACATTATATTAAATAAATATTATATTTACTTATGTACCTCGGTCTGTAGATGTTTTTTCAGAAATTGCAAAATAAAGTAAAAATGTTAATTTTAACGATTACTTTAATATTTGTTCCTTCTGTTGCATTAAATTTCATTTTTAACTACCCTGAAAAATGTATATTATTTCCATAAATGTATAAGATAACAATTCATAACATACATTTTTATCGAACTAGACTTATTTGCATTGTCCTGTTTTTATAATTCAAAAAAAGTGCGCATCCTATAAGAAAAACAATTTTGTTATTAAACTTTTTGTCGTTTTCCCATTAGTTTATTTTGTTTCTTGTCCATGTTATTTTTTTTTAATTCAAGCGAAAAATACCCATCCTTGCGTAAGGCGGTTCTAAGCAAATTTGTGGTAAAATTTAGGCAAAAAATATTATTAAATAAAATGTTAATGGAGCTTGTGTTCTTCTATCTAAAAAGTTAATTTTTTAAAATATGTTTTTATAACAAAGGTTTATGACAAATTGGTAGATATTTTTTGGTTAAAAATTTTAATCGTTTCATTTTTTCGTCTCTAATGTCTTTTTTTTAATTTAAATTTTTCATTCTTAATCCAATTTTTTACGATTGAAAAAAAACCTACTCATCCTAACTGAAAACTATTAATAACAAATTTATAGATCCTTTTTGGGTGAAAATATTTTATCTATTGATTTCTTTTTATAACTCGTCTCATTTGTCCAAAAAATGATTTTTTTTGTTTTTTAACGTTGTTTTTACGAATAAAACAAAAAGTACGAATGTTTTTACGAATAAAACAAAAACTACACGTTCTATCAAAAGATAATAATACAAAATGTATAGATCTTTTTTGAGTGGAAAAATTTGTGTCCATTCACTTGTTGTATCTTAAATAGTTTGACCAAAAAACGAAATTTTTTATATTTAATTATTTTGTGTGCAATGAAAATTTGAATTTTCGATTATCCAGAAAAATTCAATCTTTTTGCGTAAAGGAATCCGTATTATCAGCAGAGAATAATAGAGTTTCTTAATGCCTAAAAAAAGATTTTTATCTCAATCTCTCTATACTAGCTTAATGCAAAAGGTTTCACCAAGTCTTAATGATTTCGCAAAAATTTCAAAGATTTTACAATTATTTTAAAGATTTTGCAAAGATTTCAAGGATTTCAAAAATACTTATATTATTTCTGAACGATTTCAATGATTTCCCAAAGAATTGACAATGATTTCAAGTATTTCGCCAAATTTTTTTAGAGAATTTCCAAAGATTTTACAAAGATTTCACAAAGATTTTAATAATTTCCCGAAGATTTCAAAGATTTTACAATTACTTCAGATATTCGACAAACATTTCAGATAGATTTTAAAGATTTCACAAAGATTTCAAATATTTTTCAAAGGTCTTTAGAGAATTGGAAAAGACTTTACAAAGAATTCTCAAAGATTTCAATGATTGCCAAAAATATTTCAAAGATTTTACAATGATTTCAAACATTTCTTAAAGATTTTTATAGAATTCGCAAATATTTTACAAAGATTTCAAAATTTAAAAATTATTTCTCAAATAATACAAAGATTTTACAAACACTTCTATTATTCCAAAAAGATTTCAGACAGATTTCAAAGATGGAACAAATATTTGAAATATTCCGCAAAAATTTTGAGGGAATTCGCAAAGAGTACACAAAGATTCTCAAATATTTCAATGGTTTTCCAAACATTTCAGAAATATTTCGCAAACATTTTTAGAGAATTCGCAAAGGTTTTACAAAGATTTCACCAAGTTTTAATGATTTCACCAAGAGTTTAAAGATTTTGCAAGGACTTAATATATTTCGCAGATTTCAGATCGCTTTTAAAGATTTCACAAATGCATCTATTATTTCACACAAATTTCAGATAGATTTAAAACATTTAACAACGAGTTTAAATATTTTGAAAAGAGTTCAGATATATTTCAAAGATCTCACAAAAAGACTTCCAGTGTTTAACAAAGCTTTTAGATATATTTTAAAGAATGAGAAAAAAAGTTTCAAATATTTCGCAAAGATCTGGAGGGAATTTGCAAAAATTTTACAAAGCTTTCTCAAAAATATAAATTATTTCCCAACGATTTCACAATCAATACAAATATTTCGCAAATATTTTTAGAGAATTCGCAAAGATTTCACCAAGTCCTAATGATTTCCCAAAGATTTCGCAATGATTTCAAATCTCTCGCAAAGATTCAAACTTCTGATCTTGTCGATGACCTTCAAGTTTTCTGCAAGGTCAACTTTTTTTGATTGAAACCCCTTTTTTACATTGGTAATCGAAGAGCGGGAAATTTTACGTTCAAAAATGTAACTAGGTCATAAATACATTATAACCTTGAAGGTCATTCCAAGGTCATTTAAAAGTAAACAAGGTCTGCATACCTCTCGGAATAGAAGCCTTTCCAATTTGTTTGGTGGTGAGCAAAGTTACTAACTTTAATAAGGCGTATGGAGTAGTGACCTTAAGCATGACCTTGAAGACAACTTTCAAGGTCATTTTAAGGGCAATTTTTCCATTGGAACCCCCTTCTTTACATCGATAATTGATAGAGCTGTATATTTTAGGTTCGAGTATGTACTAAACTCATAGGTTCAATTTGACCTTGACCCAGAGGTATGCCGACCTTGTTTATTTTTAAATGGCCTTAAAGTGACCTTCGAGGTTTAAATGTACCTATGGCGTGGGTGCACACTTGAAAGTTAAATTTTCCGCTCTATCGATTGCCGGTGTAAAAAAGTGGGATTCCTTTTAAAATAATTTCACCCTGAGAAAACCGTGGAGGTCATCGTCAAGATCAAAAGAAAGGTTACTATTGAATCCCGCACTGAAAGTTACTTCAAGAATGACCTTGAACGCCATGAAAAATATCTTACCTGAGAAAATATTCAGCCGTTCAAATGAGTCTAAAGTTGCACTACTAGTTTAATTTTAGGAATTAAATTTCGTGATATAATACTAATTATTATATCGTGGTTTTTTAAAAATTTTAATTAGGTTTACAACCAAATTTAAAATAGTTGTACTTATGAGAAAAACGGTTCTATGCTTTTTCCATTTTTAAACATGTTGTTGAGCAACGATAAATTTGAGTTTTCGATGGGAAACTGAAACTTGCTACTAAAACATATTTGTTATTTTTTATTATTGAAATGAAAAGTCAAGGAGAATTTAAATTTCATCTTCGGATCCACTCGATTTCAAACCAAGAAATTCATAAAATTAAAAGCGGAATATAATTAGCATCGAAATGACGTGCTTAATTTTTTTCTGACATTGAAAGAGGCGAGATCAGAGTGGGAAGGAATCATATAAATATTTTTTACTTCCTCCCAATTTCAGTCTTTTTCGAATTCCTGCCAAAGTTAGCTACTCGTCTTTTCAAAATGAACAAAAATATTTTAGACTCAGAAAAGTGTTCGGAAATAATTAGGAAGAAATTGTGTTTGGACTCTATGGAGGATGTTTCCTTCACATACAAATTTGAACCCCGAAAAGAATTGTCAGGATTTTTAGGACAATACATTAATTTAAACGTGACAATCCAGAATCAAAACTCATCAGAAGTACAAAACTTAAATTTTTTCATCAAGTTGTTACCCGTGGAGGGAGTTCAATATAATTTTGTAAAAGAAACTGGGTGTTTTAAAATAGAAGTTGGTCTCTATCTGAAAATATTTCCGAAAATATTGACATCAAAAGAGACCAATTTTATTCCTGAATGTTTCCTGGGCCAGGAAGATTATGCTCTGGTTTTGGAAGAGATGAGCTTTCAGGGCTACAGGATGCTGGACAAGTTTCAGTTCCTACAACTAGAGAATTTTTTAATAATTGTGAAAAATCTTGCACATTTTCATGCCAGATCCTTAATTTTTGAGGAGAAAAACAGGATTACAATAATGGAGTTGTGCCATGCAAATGAAGTTTCGATTAACAATAGTGAAGTTATTTATCAATCAACTCTGGACTGCTTTGCAGATAATTTAATCTCTATGGTGGATTTAATCAGCGATATTGACCTTGAAAAAAAGGACGAATGTAAAGCTAAAATTGCAAGGATTTCTTCTCAGCATTATAGAAAAACGGCACCATCGAAAAAGTATAGAAATGTGTTATGCCATTTTGATTTGTGGGCTAACAATATTTTGTTGAAACATAATAAAATAACTGGAAAATTCGATAAAGTTTGTTTCGTCGATTTTCAGATGGCAAGGTAAGATAAAAGTCCCCATTATGAGACATATTTCAAGGTAGGTCAAACATTTCCAATGTTTGAAATGTATTTGAGATGAAAATATAATTCCAATAGTATCATACAATTCTTTCATGATTACCAGATTGGTATTTTATGTTTAAACTCAATTTTAACTAAAAAATAAATGAAACTCTGTAATTTTTGCAAGCAACCTTTATGACCCCTTTTATGAGACAGTTTAAAGACTGATGTCTCCCTGATGTCTCACGAAAAAGTTCTCTATTTTTGAGACAGTTGAAAAATAAACAAAAGAATTATAATATAATGTTTTTATTAGCATAAGATCATTTTTTTTAATATAAAATCCATAATTTAAATATTTTTAAAGTAGTAACTAAATTTTTTCACAGATTCAACGATTATTTAACACAGAATATTAAAGTTACTTCATTTTTCCTCTTTTATTTTTTTTTCTTGATTTCCTTCACTTGTTCCAATAACTTTTTTTGCTGCAGTAATAGTTTCCTATTCTGTTTCTTCTCCACCTGCTGTTTTTTTTCAAATTTTCTTTCTCCAATTGAAGACGTTTATTCAACATTCTTTGAAAGTCTTCGATTGACTCTGAAATAACAACCTTATCATCTGCGAACGCTAACACACGTACCCTTACTGTTTAGAGTTCCACATCTTCTTCGTCGAAGAGAGCCATTCTTAAACACTTGTCCATAAATAATATAATTAGCCATGAAGACATAACGCATCCTTGTCTAACACCTTGCATTATTTCGAACCAGTCACTCAATTTACCATTTACCCTTACACTCTCTTTGCCACGCGTATATATTGTTTTTATAGCTTGTAGGAGCCATCCATTTACTCCTTATTCTATCAGGACTTCCCAAAGTTTGATTCTATCTACCTTGTCAAAAGCTTTTTCTAGGTCAACAAATGCACAGAAAACTTTTTTTCCTACTCTCAGACTTTTTTCTGTGATTTGTCTTAA
>JAWWLR010000166.1:31719964-31730167 GCA_035041075.1 Acraspis erinacei | reverse complement strand
TGTTATACACTATATATATATATATATATATATATTCTGAGGAAAAATTTTCATATAAACATTTGTTTATACTTCAACATTGAAAATAATGTAGGAGAATAAATAAAATCTTAATTAGAAATTGTTCCTCTAGCAATTTATTCTAAGTCAGAGCCAGCACTTTTTTTAACATAGGAATCTGCTTATTGTTCTACTACATTTTTCTGTTGCTTATGGCATCTCTAGCTCGAAAATCGATTGAATTATTTCACTCGTTTAGAGTGATATCCCGCTGCTCTTCGAGTTGGATTAACCGCTCGAATGAGTCGAGTGAAAGTGTTAACTCTCAATTGAATCGCTTGAATCGATTCAAGTGACATCTCGCTCTTCTTCGAGTCAGAATTCACTCGAAGGAGTCGAGTGGGAAATGCACTCGAACGAAAAGTGGAGTTTCGCTCGAATCAGAGAAGCGGGGTTTCCACTTTTTCTTCGAGTCATATTTCACTTGAATTGAATGACATTTCACTCGAAAAAATGTAGAGAGTGTGTGAGGGTTATTTAGAAACTGAGTGACGAAGAGGGTGTGGATCTCGAGACAGTAAGGGTACGTGGGTTAGCTTTCGCGCATGATAAGGTTGCCACGGCATGGTCAATCGAGAACTTGCAAAGAATGTTGAGCAAATTCAGTACAAAACTAAATAATATTGGCCTCAAAATTAAAGTAATTAAAACAAAAATTATGCTGTTTGAAGGTGTGGAAATCGCGATTTGGCTAAACCAAATTTTTTTATTTAACAACAGAATAAACAATATTTTTATCCTAACTTTTCAGGTGTACCTGTTTTTAACAGGTTAGAGTACGAAAAAATGGTTTATAATGTTTTAAACAAATTAATGAACACAAGTAATTTTTGTGATTCGAAATGATTAGTTGTTTGAAATTCACAGTTTTTATATAGAATGTGAGAGAAATGTATGCCTAATCGTGTTATTTAAAAATATTTCCTATTTCGTGAATATTTAAACAATTTTTATAAACAAATACCTAGTTTTCATATGGCACAATGAATAGGCTCAATTTTCGTTGCAGAATTGGCAAAAATGTGTGTGTCAATGACTCCATGCTTTCATTTTTTAAAATTAAAAATAACTGGCAATTATTTCAACAATATTTATAAACAAATTTATATTTTTAACATTATTCCACGAACAGGGCCAATTTTTTGCGGAACCCACTAAAATGTATCGTTAGTGACTCCTTGATATAATTTTGTTCAAATTAATAAAAAACATTATTTTTTAAACAATTTTCATCAATAAATTCACACTCGGACCATTTTTCAAAAATAGGCTCCATTTTCCTTGCGAAATCAACTAACAATGTATTTTCAATGAATCTTTTCTATGATATTTTGACAACAGATCAGACCCATCTTGAAGTTAGGTAAAAAATGGCTTTTTCATGCCGCGGCGCTTCAGGTGTACATTTTTTTAAATACATAAATATTTTAACTTAAATCGAAAACTGGGATTTAAACTTACGTGGGGTTACTATTTTTATAAAAAAAAAGCATTAATGTCCTACGTAATTTAGAGACCAAAATAATACGTTCAGGTCAAATTAACAATCTTTTGAATTCTATAGACAGTATATCGCAGATGTATCCTTCAAAATTTGAACAATAATGATATTCGTAAAAAAAGTGTTTAAAAGATTGTAATTTCTTACACCACGAACATCGAATTACATAGATATTCGTATACAACCTATATTATATGTCGCAATGTGTTTTACAAGAATCACCTAAGCTAAAAGTACCGTATTTTCGAATTTACCTGGTTTTTCTGCAATATATCCGCTTTTGTACCATGCATATGTAAAAAGATTAGTATATATCTTGGCGATGTTAACTGATTATGCACCAACGACTGAATCTTAATAAAAGTATTAAGTAAAGATGGTAATATATAATTTGATAAAATGATTCCAACAGGAAAGACATGAATGATTCAATATTCGATGCCAGCTATTCTATTAATGCACATTCGCTGATAAATATTATCCTGTGAAAAAACAAGGTGATTCATTTACAATAACAGATCGCATACCTTAAAATTAAACAAACTTTGAAAATAATAAGCACACGATTTAATTATAAAGATTAATAATATGAAACAATGTAGGGGTATTTGCCCTCTTATACTTATTTTGCAATTCTATACATAAGTGGAGGATAGTTTACCACCGAGTAATTTTTTATTTATGTTGGATGGACTCTATTTTACTTCCTTCGTTCTAAAACTGTTTTCCCAATTATCTTTGAGTATGGAAAGTATATAATATCGTAGGCATAAAATAAAAAGTGTTTAGGAGTAGCTACCCCCATTAATTAATAAAAAAAATTTCGGTCGAAAAAATTTATTTTGGTCTCAAGTGCAAAATATAATTTAAAAAAATTTCTTATTAATTTAGCAATTTTCAGCACATTTAAGAATATGTAGAACGGTTTACCCCGCGTAATTTTTTTATTCATGTTAGATGGACTTTATTTTACTTCCTACGTTATAAAACTAATTTCCCAATTTGTTGTGGATGGAAAGTATATATTATCATAGACACCAAATAAAAAGGTTATAGTTGGCTACTCCCATTAATTTTGTTTAAATATTTGGCGAAACATGTCAACTTTATTTTTGTGTCAAGTGCAAAAAATATATATGTATATTTTTTATTTTAAAAAAAGTAGTAGGTTAAATCGAAATAACTCTACTTTGATCAATTAATGTAGAACTTTTCAATTTGTGTCAAATTGAATAAGTTCATCGAGATAATTTGTCAATATTGTTAACATTTATTAAAAATAACGCTTTAAACTTACGGAACTCTGAAAAATAAAATTGGCATATTTTTGAAAGTGATCCAAATTTTTGAATTGTGGTGTAATTAAAAATTTCATGCGATTAATTTCAAAATAAATTTTATATCTAGAAGAAATTTGGATTGATATTTCTTAATCTATCAAAAAAACTTTATTTCTTATTTTTTGAAAATGTTGAAAATGTTGAAAGGCGTATAATTTCTTTTATCGTTTTTATCTAAAGTAAACATTTTATTAGGAAAATTTGCAATTCTTTTTTTCGTATACCAAAAACTTTGACGATAATTTTTAGAACTCTTAAGAAATTTTTATTTAAAATTTTAAAGAGCTCTAACTTTTTTTATTTTGGTCTAATCCAAAAATTTAAACTGAGATTGTTTTGAAATATACTTGATATATAGTGAAAACTTTGAATAAAATTTCCTAATCTATCAGAAAAATATTTTTTTTCTCCTATTTTTTGAAAATTTTCAAAAGTATGTACTAACTTGACTAATTTTCATCAAAATTAAATTTCTCATTTCGATAATTTGCAAGTCTTCTACACATCTATAAAAAACCTTGACAAAAATTTCAAATTTTGAAAATGCTCTAAATGTTTAAAACTTGGTTGAAAATATCTGGTTAACGCACTTAACCTTCATTTTTGGATCCCTAATAAGGGTATCAAAGCCTCACTCGATTGGACAAATCTTTCAAAAGTTAGTGAGGCTACAACATTCAGGTAACCAAACATACAGAATACAGACAGACACCAAGAGTATTTTATGATTTTCAGACTCTGTAAGTGCCGAATTGTAAAGATCCGTTAAAAAAACAGAGATCGAAAATTTGGACGATTATATTACATTCTCATAAATGAGCATCTAAAAGTTGGTGACCATCCATATGTCGACTTTTGGGATATTCGCACTTTCGCCCTTTATAAATCTCTTTATACGATACAAGCGGGGCTTAGATTATAAACGTCAAAAGGTTTACTGCCATCACAACTTTTATATTAATTCCCCCACCAACCGTACTAAGGTAAATGCACCTATTCGCGTCCGTGTAAGGGTTGCGACAGAATTTAAGACCAATAAAAAAGTGCAATCCATTCCGATTCGCTAAAAAACTATTACTGATCTAATAATATATATATTATTTTATAGAAAAAATGTTTGTTTTCACAAATTGATACAAATTTCACCGTAAATTTAGAAAATCACACAAAGATGTCATTGTATGTCGTTGCGTCCTCCTGATTCGCTTTTGGATGTATTTGCGTCCACCTTGTCGTCCATATTTGCGTCAGGACGCAAACTGTTACTTTATGCGACAGCACCATTTTGCGTCCGGTTCGATCGCAAATACGAACAGAATTTGTAGAATCCTATTTGCGACCGCTCTTCAGAGGTTATGACAGGCTCGAATTATTTCGATCAAACTTATGTCACTTTATAGGTTTTACTGCAGAAAAAAAGCAGGGCATATTGGAAGACTGACATTTATCACGTTACTTGAAACAATTTTCAGCATAAACACACTCACAATTAAAGTATTTCAAATATTCTAAAGATAAGGACGAACGCATGTACATTACCATATTATTGCCCCGATTAGCGACTATCGTATAAAATAAATAAACCACTGACCATTTACGTGATAAAATTAAATATTTTAATAGCTTGTTGAGCTAAATTGCACGTGACACTTCACTTACCTGAAAAATGTCTCTCCAAATCCGCAATAACGGCAAAACTGACACTTAATTTTGGAGTTCGCTCCACTAAGAATTTGCTCTCTGCGCAAGAGCAAACACAAATGGCCACTCATAGCGCGAGATACGAAAAATGAAATTCGTATTATATTTCTAAATTTTGATGAAACACATATTTGTATGGACGCACATGTAGAGTATTGTTAATAGTATAAAATAAATACTCCTGATGAATCAAAAAGTATAAAAATTCGTTGAATTTACTATTTCTAATCAGGGTTGGACGCAAATAGGTGCAAGGACGCGAATAGGTGCATTTACCTTATTTCTCTCCAAGAGTTCATAATTTTTTAAGGACAAACTTCAAAGAACCAAGAATCGACAAGTTCTCTGAAAATCAATGACGCTGCGGTGACACCACATTATGAAGCACGGCACTTAGGCCAGCAAGCATCGTGGCACATACGCCCATATGCACTGACTTTTGTTCCTGAACCTACTTTCAGGTCGAACTGAACCAAAATCTTCTACAGGGACACGAAATAGAGGGAAACAAGTATTTTAAACCAATAGAACGATTTTCAAAATTTTGGCACTTACGCCCTATGCAGTTTGGCCCTTCAAATATTTAATGTTAATCGTATTTATTGAGTAAAATTGGGCAATTGATTTTTGAGGTTAGTAGGTGACAGATAACTGTCACTTTCTTCCCTAGGGTAGAAAACTCCACTTTCGACCCGCTCCACCGGCATCGAAAGTCGAATTTCCGATTGAGGTATGATGAAAAAGTAATGTTCAGTCAAAAAGCCGAATTTTTTTACTAAACCGTTTAATTTTTGTTTGGAAATTATCAATTATAAAGATATAAGTTATTTTTCAACCAAATAGGAAAACTTTTAATTTTAAAAGACAAATGTCCAACATAACATTTGAATTTTTAAGCTGAAATTAAGAATTTTTAACAAAAAAATTTATTTTCAATAAAGTAGTTGAAGATTCAAGCCAAAAAATCGATTTTTTATCCAAAAAAATTAACTTTTAACTCGGCAATGTATATTGTCAATGTAAAATTACAAATTTATACCAAAAAATTTGAAAATTAAATAAAAAATATGAATTTTCCGCAACAGAAAATGAATTTTCGACCAATTTTTTCAACAAAATTGTCCAATTTTCACCCAAGACGAAATTTTCAACCCGAAAATATAATTTTCCAACAAAAAAGTTAATTTTAAACCAATTTTAAATTCTTTTTTTGAACCAAATATTCGAATTTTTTATAAAAATGTTTAATTTTAAGTTCGAAATTACGAATTTTTAACAAATAAATTATTATTTAATCATATAGTTCAATTTTTAACCAGAGATAAATCTTCATATAAGAAAAATTTTCCAGGTAGAAGAAAAATAAATTTCCAATTTTTCAAGCCAAAAATAAGTTTAAATTTCTAACCTGAAAATAAGAATGTCGAAGAAAAATTTTTTTTTCAAGCTAAGAGTTGAATTTTCAACCAAAGAGAAAAATCTTCAACCAATAAAGTTTCTTCAGTCAAGAAAGAAAAAAACTTTTAAACAAATTGTAGATTTTTAAGCCAAAAAAACGAATTTTCTCATTAAAAGTGAAATTCAAACCGAAAATACGAATTAAAAAAATCTTCATTTTCAAAAAACGATTTAAATACTGAACCAAACTGTTTAATTTGGAAGAGAAGGACAAGATTTTTCTACAAAAATTTTGTATTTTCGAAACTGAAAATATCATTTTTTGATCAAAAAAGTTAATTTTCCGTTAAATAGTTCAATTTCTAATGGAAATTTTTTTTTTAAACGACACATTTCAATTTTCTACCCAAAATTATGAATTTTGTAAAACAGTTAAATATAAGCACTGTACAAAAATGTTTAATTATGACCAAAATCATTAAGTTTATAACCAAATAATTAAACAATTATCCAAAAAGGATTAATTCTCAACCAAAAATTTTATTATAGAACTTGAAAATTTTTTTTAATATCTGAACGTTTTGAACAGATAAAAATACAGTAGAAACAAATAACAAATTTTAACTAAGGAAAAATATAATAAATAAAAAATATAGAACTAAAAATATTTGTTTGAATCTAGAACTAAACATTTTTATTTATATTCTTTGGCTATTTTTGATCTTTTGTCTTCTTGATTTTTTTTCATGCAAAATATTTTTAATAGGAAATTTAATCCCTTTTTAATACCCTCTTTCGGAAAAAATCGTTTTTTAAATCTAAAATTGAACCACCAAACCGCTATGATTCCTGGTTTTATTAGATCTCCGAATTTCTTAAACTAAAAAAAAAAAATAAAAAATTCTTGATAAAAAATTTCAGAAATAAATTTGGACATAAAATCTTCCCTTGGTTATAAAACTAGTTTGAGTAAGAGATAAAACAACTGGTATTTGAAACGTTATTCTGCAGTGAGTCAGAAGAGGAAGTAATTCTGCATGAAGATAAAATGTGATAAAAAAATTATTACCTACGAGACGTGAGTTAGAATAAACATAAGATTTTTCACGAATAACAAACTGATTTTAATAATATTTTTCAGTGAAAAACTGTAATATAAATTTTTTCTTTGACAATGATAATATTGTAAATCTATATAATTTAAAAGTCTACTGTTAACCCTATTTTTACATATTTTGGTTGAAAGCATTTTAAAAATAATAATTAATAATTTTAAATTGAAAGCGATTAAAATTAGCAATTTTAAATTAAGTAAAATTTTGAAGAAAGGAAAAAATGTGGAGTGGAATTAAAAAATTAAAGTTGTATCATTTCAAAATTAAATCGTTAAAAATTAAAATTATTTAAAAATTTGAAATTAGAACGGATTTCAAATTGTGTAATTTTTAATTCATTGCGGTCCAAATCGAACAATTTTATTTTTAATTCGAGAAAATCGGAACTTATTAATTTCTGATTAAAATTTCGTAAATAAAACAATTTCAAAACGTTAAGAATGGATTATTTTCATATTAGAATTTTTTAATTAGATCTTGTAAAATTTCAAATTATATAATTAAAAATTAAAAAGTTCTGGAATAATTAAATTTTCTACAGTTTATAATATTGGCGAATTTCAAATTTCCAATTTATAAATTATGCGAACTAGAAAATTCTTTAATATGAATAGTTATAATTTTTTATGAATTGAATTAATTAAATTATTACAAATAAATGTTTATTACAATTAATGGTTTTTTATTTATTAATAAAAAATTTAATTCTTTAAATTTGTGATTTTTCTCTTTCGAATATTTTATAATTTGGCCATTTTTTGTCGTAAATTTTATTATGCGGGAATTTTCAAACTCGTTAATATTATTAACTGTTGGAAATTTTATCATTCGGAAATTTTCAGTCGTCCAAAAATTCCAAGTAATCGAAATAGTATTATTTCTGATTAAAAACGGAATACTTTAAAATTAAAAATGTTAAAATTTAAATTATTTTTAATATGAAACGATTAAAATCAAACAATTTGAAATTGAAAACTAAATAGAATTTTTCAAATTCAAAGCTTTGAGAAATTCAAATTGTTATCAAATAAAAAACTTATGATTTAAATTTTAAATAAATTTAAGAATTTTTCTAACATCAACAATTAACTTAACCGTAATTTCCAAAATTCAAAGTGAAAATAATTTTAATCTTTAACCTTTAAAATTGAATTATTTTACAAGAAAATTAAAAAAAAACATACTTTTAAATTTGAAACATTAAAAACAAAAAAACATTATATGAAATATATGGAAACCCTCTAATATTTAAATTATTATAAGTAAATTTAACTTACTGAAAAATTAAACATTTTCACATTGTTAGACGCACTTTGCAAAATTCAACTATTTCATGTTTCATTGCAAAAAAAAATTCATAAAATGAAAAAATTAAAAATTCTGCGTTCAAGATAAAAATTCAGAACTATAAATTGTAATAAATTTACAATTAAATAAATTATTCAGTTGCTGTGGTATCAATTTTATATAGTTAAATTTTTATTTTAAATAACAGAGTGTTTAACCTATATTTTTAATTTTTCATCGTACAATTTTTATTCCTTTGTTTATAATTATTATTCATTCTTTAAATCTTGCAATCAAATACTTTTAAATTCAGACTGATTAATTTTTTTCAATCTTTAACTGAAAATTGCAGAATTTAAAGCATTTTAATTCGAATTTTACCAAATTAAATTTAAAATGTTTAATATTTTTAAATATTATCTAATAATGAAAAACTTAATTTTTAATTCTTATTTCTTAAATCATCTCTTTTTTAAGGTTAGAATTAAAAAATATATTTTCTCGTAATTTTTTATGCTTTGGAATATATTCTGGTAGCATTAAATTAAAAATTGTTTAAATAAATATCCTAAAAACTAACACTTGTGCAACTATCCATTCTTTCAATTAGATATCCGACGATTTTGAAGAGTTAAAAAAACATACAATTCTCAAAGTTTAAAATCGAAAAAAAACAATCTAGAATATTTAAGTCTGATTTATTTTTATTTTTAGTGGACTAGAATTGAAATCAAATAATTTAGTTTATCTGAATATAAAATAATAAAATAAAAAACTGATGATTAAGGTTTTCAAATAAAAATTTAAAAAAATTTAATAACAAAATCGTTCTGAATGTTGTAATAGTTGAATTTAAAACTAATAAATTATGAAATTTGAAATCTTACAAAAATTATTTAAAAAAATCAAAACTAATATATTAGAATTTAAGATTCTGAAGAGAAAAAAACTTAATTTTAAAGGCCTCAAAAATTGGACTGTCTTATAATTTCGCATTCCAAACTTTAAACAGAAATTTTAATTATTTATAGAAATTTTAATCTGAAAAAATTACTTCTATTTTAAAAGCTTCAAATTCAGGATTTTTAATTTGTTAACTTTAAAGTTTATACAAAATAAATGTTCAAAATGATAAATGACTTCGAATTCAAAACTTAAAAAATCAATTCAGTCAAACTTGAAGCGTTAAAAATTAAACAGTCACAAAAGTAGTTGAAAATTAAACAATTACAGCATTATTTATAAAGAAAAGACATTTTTAAATAAAAATCTTGAAAGAAAATCATTAATGAATAAAAATTATTTTTTTTTGTCAAAGGATGGCGTCTCCAACATTGGACGTAATGCTTTTTTTACACTTCACAACATCTTCGAAAATGAGAAAAGAAAATCTCAAAAAATTCACCCAAATTTACTACGATTCTCTGGCAGCAATTTTAAAAGAAGAAAAAATGGATATTAAAAATATTATTTCCTGGAAGGATTTTTTAAAATCCATTGCATTTTTTAAATTTCCCTGTAGGGTTGCATCTTTAGCATATTTATCAATAGATCTCCTGGACTCTGATGTTGTGACGCCAGAAGAAGTTTGGAATCACCTGTCGCAAGATACAGCAGCTTTAGTGCTAAGACAGTACAAAAAAGTGCCTCTTTACAAAGACAGAATTTTCGATTCCCTGATGGAATTCTATGAACTTCTATCTAACTAAAACAGTGGAATGCTTCATTTTTAAGAAGCACAAAGAAATCTTGTCGTAAGTCAATAAAAGTATTTTTTCTCACCTGCTCTCTAAATATGAAT